>CABHPQ010131832.1:0-14818 GCA_902168405.1 Peromyscus aztecus | reverse complement strand
TTTTTTTTTTTTCTTAGAAGCAACCCTCACATCCCTAAGTAGGAAAACGAAAACTGTAAAACACATAGGAGAAAATATAGGAGGAAATCTTCGTGACCTTGGTTTAGGTGAAAACCTTCTTAGATATGATGCCAAAAGTCCAGGTAACAAAAGAAAATAGTAATTGAACCTCGCTACAACTTAGGGCTTTTGTGTTTCAAAGAGAATCATTAAGAAAGTGAAAAGCTGGCTAGAAGGCTCAGACAGTAAAGGTGCTTGTGGTGGGAGTCCGGGGGCCTGGGTTCATCCCCTGGAACCTGGGTAAAGGTGGAAGGGGGAAAATCCACTCTAGTTTGTTTATTTTTTTATATTTTGAGGAAGGTCCTCTCACTGAACTTGGGACTCACCGATTTGGCTGGAGTGGCCGGCCAACGAGCCCCATGGAACCATTGGCTCTGCCTTTCCAGTGCCGGGTTACAGATATACACCACTGCTGGGGATCCAAACTGCACAGCCAGCCCTTTACCAAGCGAGCCCTCTCTGCAGCTCCTTAGCTGACTGCCTAAATGACGTGTTTCCTGCTGTAGTGCTTGGGATGCGTGCCAGGGTCACCGGGTGGGCAGCATGGTTGGATCCCTAGAACATGACTGTACCCCATGATGCTCATGCCTGTCCGGTAGTCCATGGCACACACCGAGTGCAAAGTGCTCAACAGAAAGCCAATGAACATTAGTGATCAGGAGAAGGAATGTTTGCTTCTGCCTTAGAACAGAGGACTGCAGACTTTTCTCTAACAGACCAGAAGGGAAATACTTCTGACTCTGCTCATCATACCGTCTCTATGACAACCGCCTAAGTCCAGACAGTACACAAACGAGTGAGTGTGGCTGCTCTCCACTAAAACTTTATACAGACGCCGAAATTTGAATCCCAGACCAGTTTCACATGTTAGAAAATATTACTCCTTTATTTTTTTTTTCTCCAACCACCTAATAAAATAACCATTTTTAGCCAGGGTGGTACAAAAACAGGCAGGGGCTGTATTTGACCAGGGGTTGAATTTGGCCAAGCCCTGCACTAACTTTAAGAGGGGTTCAAGGTATTCTGCTAGCGATTGTGTTTGAGGAGGCCCAGAATAGTGCCTGACTCATGACAGACACTCCAAAAAGTTGTAGTAAGTGAATGAACCGGTGCATTGACGTGGGTCTGGAGCATGGAGGGAGGGGAAGGGCCTTCCAGGCTTGGAACAGACTAAGCTAAGTCCTGGAGACAGAGTGCATATGCTTTGGTTTGAAGAAGCCACTAATATGCGGTGTGGACAACAGGGAAAAACACTGCCTCTAATCAAGCAGCCAGGAGCCTAGGGATGGGAAAAAGAGGTGTGGGGAGCGCGGGGCAAATGCTCCCCAAAGTGGCTGTGCTGAGTGATGGCCCTGTACCGTTCCAGAACTACCAACCTTATTTTTAACCCAGCTGCTGAAAGATAATCCAAAAGCCACCAAGAAGAGCCCGTCTGCCTGCCCCTCCCCTTGCCCCAGTTACTGCTCCCCTCCCTTCCCCCAGCAGGTTCAGCACCACCCTAGGAGACCCTCACGCAGAGGCCACATCCAGATGTACGGGGTGGTCGGAGGGAAGTGCCCCCACGTCTCCTATTACAGCCTGGGCTGGGGAGGGCCACGGGTGCTTAAAGACAGCCATCCAAGGCTCCTAGCCCACACCCCCACCAGCAGGCGGGGGACAGCCGAGGATGGAGCTGGCCTCAGCACTGTGGATACTTGCTTTTCAAACTGGAGTCAGCTGCAGAGGGGCATAGGTCACTCTCATTCTGAATCAGTAGGTTTCTGGTGTAGCTTGAGAATGTGCATTTCTGATGAGCCCCAGGTGGTGATGATGCTGGGGCCTACCTGCGCAGTGGCCACACGCTGAGTGGCACCTGACTGAAAGCTGTGGCCTCTGGGTGACAGCAGGCCACCAGTCCTTCACTCTAGGGTTGCCTGATGCACCCAATGAAGGCTACCTTCAGCTGGGTGTGGTAATTCCCACTCCAAAAGATCACCTCTAGTGGAAGGGCCTGAAAGCATGCTATGAAGCAGAGCCGGGCTACAGTGAGAGCATATTGGAAGCTCATGCAAGGTGAGGCCCTTAGGTATAGATAGGGATGAACAAATTCTCTGGACACACATGCAGGGCAAGTATGGAGAAGGAAGATGCAGGCAGGGTGGAGACATACGGACAGGGGATGGGGGTGTGGCTGGCTTGGGGAGCCAGAGAGTCCAGACCAGTGGGTGAAGGGGAAAGGCTGATAAGGGGTCAGCCAGCCAGTCTGCGGAGTGGACAGAGGCACGTGCTTCCTGCCATCCCCGCAGCCCTCATGCCTGGGACAGTGTGGCCACCTCCATCTCCATGCTTGTGCTGGCTGCCGGCTTCCCAAGTCGGCAGAAAAGAGGAGTCCTTCAGCTCACATGACCAAAAAAGGGCAACTTCTCAGCAGGAAGGTTGGCCTAGTTTCTCTTTTCTCTACCTGAGGTTTCAGGTTCCCAGGGAAGTGGCTCCCCAAACACAGGGCTTTTCCTCACACAGGTTGACTGAGCAGGGGGACACTCTGTTCCGGTGTCAAAAATGTCTTCTGGCCCGAACCACCGCCATCATCACCTGTCTAAATTGTCATCACAATGTGGGGAACATTTCATTTCTCAGAACTCTCCAAGGGGAGGATTATCGTCTCCACCCTATAGACGGGGAAACTGAGGCACTAAGAGAAAGCCACATGCCGGAGGCTCTGGAGTCCTGGTGGGGTTGAACTGGGGTAAGGTGAGGCGCAGACACCAAGTTAGTCTTTATTTCAAATATTCTTCCTAGTTTGTTCATCTGGCTGTTTATTTTTGCACTAATTTTACTATAAAATATTGTACTAAAGTACGATTTAGGGGAGCTGGGTGTCTCAGTGGTTAAAACGCTGCAAAATTAGGTGGGCTGGAGGCTCAGTCCTCAGAATCCACATAAATGCCAAGTGGGCATGGCAGCACCCCTGTAGTTCGATCATTAGAATGTGGAGGCAGGACCCTAGAACAAACTGGCTAGTAAGACTCTGGGCTTGCTTGAGAGACCCTGTCTCAATGAGTAAGATGGAAGAGCTATTGAGAATGATTCCCAACATCGACCTCAGGATTCCACATGCGTGAGCACACATATGAACTCACACACATGTGCCTACACACACGCAGAACATATATATATACATGTGCACATGGCACACATGCAAATGGAAAAACGTGAAAAGTAAAATAAAATATGATTTGTCTTGTTTACTGAGCTCTTTCAGCATCTGAGTGTCTCACCTCACCTGAACCCACAGAGCCAAAGCTGGGGGGCAAAGCTTCTGATTCCCCAAAGCCTTGCCCCTCACCATGAAGCTCCTGGATTGTGTATGCACATGGGTGTCTATGTGTATACACCATGACCTGGGAAGCTCCTGGATTGTGTGTGCACACAGGTGCCTGTGTGTATGTTCATGGATTGATTCTTTCCTCTGAAGCAAACAGCAGTATGACAGTATGGCCTGGTGGAGAAGGCGGGGTCTGGGAATCTGACCTGTGTGACTTGGAGATCAGATTTCACTATTCCTTACTGTGTGGAAGGCAAGCCTATGCGTCGAGCATGGACTCTAGTTCCACAATACCGTCACTTCTTCACTGCGTTCCTCAGGTGGTTTCTTCAAGTCTCCAGCCCTGTGCCTGACTGGACCCCTCCCTGCCCAGCAGCCAACCTCCGTGACACTCTATCAGAACTCTTCTTGTATGGTTTCCTGCCCCTTCCGGGCACACCTCACAGCTGTGACCAGACTTCTGCTGTCAGGTGGCGGGGCTGAGCTGCCTTACCCAGTCAGGGTGGTCAGCTCTGGCCACATCTGACACTCCAAAGCAGTCATTAAGTGCACAGAATTTGGGGTTAGGGTCAAAAGTGCCAACTTCCACATTCCTTGACTGCCCTTCAGCAGGCTAATTAACCTATCTGTGCCTCAGTTTCCTCCTATGTGAAATGGGGAGAGTGGGAGCACTAGCTTCCTAAGGCATTCTGACGACTAATGAGCTATCCTTTGAAACTCCTTCAGAACAGTGCCTGGCCTGTTTGTAAACAGGGCTTTACTGAGGTAAGCATTGTTCTCCAGTTAGTCATGTTAGGCTGTGCCAACAGCTGACACAAATATCTCTTCAATGTCAAGCATGTGACATGACAGATGTTTAAAGTTTGTTCCTGTAGCATTCCAGTGTGGGACTGCAGGGGGAGTCTTCCTTCTACACACTGACTGACAGGTTCAGGTCCTCCACTCTTCAATAACATTTTTTTTTTTTTTTTAGTTAAAAAATTATTTTTATGTGTATGGGTGTTTTGCCTGAATGTATGTGCACCACGTGCATGCATTGCCCACAGAGGCCAGAAGAGGGCATCGGATCCCCTAGGACTGAAGTTATAGATGGCTGCGAGCCACCATGAGGGTGTGGGAACTGAACCTGGATCAATTCCCAGCACCAGTGCTCTTAACCGCTGAGCCATCTCTTCAGCTCCTCTACTGCAGGTCACCAGGGATTCTGTGGACAGAATTTAGGGGGTCCATATCCCCAGAAACATGGCCTGAGGTGGTGATTCCCAAGCTAGTGATGCTGAGAGAACGCTTCCAGGAGAGGGGCAGTGAAAAGCAGATAGATCAGAAAGGAAGGGGCTGGGCAAGGACTGATCTCAGCTTCAGATGCGTTTGGTCTGAGCACAGGGGACTGTGGGGTGGGAACTGTAACTTGTGGGTTTGATGGTCCCAGAGGGAGTGGGTTGGTGTCATCCAGTCTGTTGGAGGCTCTCTGGGGTTGGGGAAATGGCACTTTTACTTTGAACACGGTAGCTTTGCTGGTTGCAGTTCTCTGGGGTGGCATGGAGTCATGGGCAGCTGGCATTCACAGCAGCTAGGGCAGGCACATGCAGGTGCATTTGTTCCGTGAAGGGGCTAGGCCAGGTACCCAAAGTGTCCGTGCACATGTGAACTGAAGTTTGGCATTTCCTTCAGTTCTGGGAATAGGCAATGAACCATAGGAATACTAGCTGTACCTATGACTTTGCGTCTAGCAGAAATCCCAAGTGCTAGGATTATAGATGTGAGCCACCACATCTAGCTGTGCTCATTTATACTTTTAAATTGTGGTGGTTAGGAGACCTGGTAGACATTTTTTGTATTGGTGAAAAAGGATATGCGTTATCACATTATGAATTTGTTCTTTTATTTATTGTTTATTGTGCATCTGTATATGAGTATATGCATGTGAATGCAGGTGCTCAACAGTTCAAAAAAGGTGTTGGATCCCTGGAGCCAGAGTTACAAGCAGTTGTGAGCCATCTGATGTAGGTACTAGGAACCGTGCTTGGGTCATCTGGAACGTGCTTTTAGCCACTGAGCCATCACTCCAGCCAGCCCCACATAGTTGTTCTTAAATATTTTATTAAGTGTACCAATTCAGCTGCAGCTCTTCACAGCTCCAGACACTGTGCGTATTTTAAAACCTTGTTAATATTATTATCACTGTGTGTTTCTGGTGTGTGTATGTTTGCATGGAGGTCATAGGACAACTCTGTGGAGTTGGTTTTCTCCTACCTTTACTTGGGTTCACAAGATTGAACTCCAGTCTTCAGACTTGGTTGGCAAGCACCTTCCCCGCCAAGGCTTGCCTGTCTCTTGTGTAATTAAAAGCACTGTTCTGCCGGATGCCATGGTACATGGTTTTAATTCCAGTACTTGAGAGGCAGAGGCAGGCATATCTCTGGGAGTTCAAGGCCAGCCTGATCTACACAGCGAGCTCCAGGCCACCCAGGGTTACCTGGTGAGACCCTGTCTCAATAATATTGTCTGGAGAAGGAATCCACAGCCTTCATCAGTTGGCCAAAGGAGAGAGAGAGAGTCTGTAACATGAAAGGGGCTAAACACCCTGTTCTGGGGTGATAGCCTCTTCTGTATTCAACCAGCCACAGGGAAAAGGGCTTTATTGATCAGACCTGGAAATAACACACATCATTGTCTTGTTACATACATATGGTCTTCCCAGAATGCACTGGGAAGAATGCAGTCATCTGACCATACCTAACTATAGGGGAGGCTGGGGGAATACTGTCTATACATACCCAGAAACTGGAGGACTGGGCTAGGGAATGCCCGGTAGTCTGGGCCAGGGGGCTGTAATACTCATTGACATCCCAAGTGAGAACCTCTGTCCAGGATGACTCACTCTGTCTTGAAGAGGATGTGCAGAGGGCTAGATTCTAAATTTCCCATCATATTGTCTCCTTAGGACAAGCCACGCCAAAGCCAAGGCTGAGGCAGCAGAACAGGCTGCTCTGGCTGCCAACCAGGAATCCAACATTGCCCGCACATTGGCCAAGGAGCTGGCCCCAGACTTCTACCAGCCAGGTAGGGCCAGCCATGGGTGGAGTGGACAGGGGAGTCCCACGGTGGTTGCTTTTCCTCTCTTGCTACAAGGTGGAGATGCCTACATGGAGCTCTGAATGCCTATGAGTTTTGGAACCTGTGGGTGTGGTACAAATGGGAGACGAGATGACACAGGGGTTCACGGGGGGGGGGGGGCACACATCTCTGCCCCTGTGCAAGACTGTGGGACAGCTGAGACCCACCCCAGCTTGTCTCTTGTCCCCCCTCTTGCCAAGACAGATGAGGGGAGCTGGTGATGCTGATGTGAACAGGTCTCTGGTGCATGGTCGGGGGCGGGGGTTGTTAAAGGGCTCTCTGTTCCTTTCAAAAGTTTGTGGGGTGGGTGTGGTTGGAATTTTCTTTGGGCCACCAACCAGCTTCCAAGTAGAGACACAGAGGCTTATTATTAATTATGAATGCTCAGCCTTAGCTTAGGCTTGTCCCACTAGCTCTTTTAACTTAATTTAACCTGTTTCTATTCATCTATGTTTTGCCTTGGGGCTTTTTAACCTTTCTTTCATTCTGTATGTCCTATTTTCCTGCTTTCTCCATGTCTGGCTGGCCCCTGGCATCTCCCTGTCATCTTTCTTTCTTCTTTTTTTGAGCCTAAATTCTTCCTCCGACTTATTCTCCTTTCCTGGAAGTTCCACCTAAACCTCCTCCATTGCTACTGGCTGTTCAGATTTTTATTAGACCAATCAGGTGCCTTAGGCAGGCAAGGTAAAACAGCAACACATCTTTACATAATTAAACAAATGCAACACATCTTTACATGGCTAAACAAACATTCCGCAACAGTGGGGCATTGATCAGGCACTGCCTGTGTGTCAGGCAACATGCCGGGCTCTGGGGACGTGCAGCTAGGACCCAGAATCAGAGCCACACAGGCAGCTTTGCATTGGTTAACACAGGCTCATATGTTTAAGTTCTTGCCTTCTACTCACCAGCTTTGGGATGTTGTGCAAGGTGAATGGTCACACTCAGCTCCTGAGCTGTGACTTAGGTACAAGAATAGTGCCTACTTTCTGGGCGTGAACTAAGTGCATGTAAAGGCTGCAGTGAGCTTGCGGTGGCCACGGCTCCTGTCTACTGCATCTCACATAGAGATCAAGGGCCTACTGAGTGCTCAGACCAAGACCTCGGGGCCTGGCCAGGTCTGTGGGTCTGACTTGACACTGACTGGGCTCATTCTTGAGTTCCTGATTCAGTGGGTCTGGGTGGAGCTAGTGAGTGACATGCTTAATGAGATCCAGAGCAGGTGATGGAGCATCTAGAACCATCCTTTGAGAACCACTGCACAGGTAGACCTAGTGGGTGCTCTGGCAGATGGAGCAAGAACAGGGGGCTGCGGGTTCAAAGGCACAGGAATGGAATAGAGTGGCACTCAGGAAGCTAGATAGTACAAGAGGCAGCGGGGGTAAGGCTGAGTGAAGAGAGTCGGGGAGGGGCACAGACTGCGCTTGGCAGAGCTGCGCCGGCTGCTGAGTGCGGAGATGGGGGTCCTCTGCATCGGAGGGGGTTTACGTGAGCAACATGCTTAGTGCATTGGAAACATCATTCTGGCTGCAGCTCGCTATCCAAAGTGACACTAGGTGTCTGTGATGCAGAGGGCGCGACTTCTTTCTGGTCACAGTGTTCCCCCTGCTGGTCACAGGAAGCACAGCACTAGCCTGTGTTGGGCGACCATTGCCTCAGTGGCTTTAGCAAGTAAACTTTCCAATAGAATAGGGGTGATTAGGCCCATTTTTCAGACAAATGGATGGAAAGAGACCAGTTAGACGCATCATCTCGACCCTTTGCTGTGTGATGCTGGACAAAGGGCTTAACGTCTCTGGGTCTCCTTTTCTTCTGTGCGACAGAGATCACAATCTCACCTACCTCACAGAGTTAATTAAAGTTGACTGTTTCCACCACAGCCTGATCCTCGGTGCAGTGAGTGGCGGCCTAGTAAATGAACGTGGCTCACAGAGGTTGTCTGTCTGGCCCAGGACGGCCCAGCAGGCCGTGGGTTCGAAGCCTACCTCTTTCTGTTGTCCCTGGCAGGTCCGGAGTATCAGAAGCGTCGTTTGCTCCAGGAGATCCTGGAGAACTCGGAGAGCCTGCTGGAGCCCCCGGAGCGGGGCGCGGGCGCAGGCCTCCCGGAGCGGCCCCGGGAGAGCCCGCAGCTGCACGAGCGCGAGACCCCGCAGCCCGAGGCCGGACCCCCATCTCCGGCCGGGACGCCCCCACAACCCAAGAGGCCCCGACCCGGGTCGTCCAAGGATGGCCTGCTGAGTCCGGGCGCCTGGAACGGCGAGCCCGGCGGGGAGGGCAGCAGGCCCGCCACGCCATCCGATGGCGTCGGCCGTCGCAGCCCCGCGCGTACGCACTCGGAGCACATGGCCATCGAGGCGCTGCAGCCGCCGCCCGCGCCCTCGAGGGAGCCGGAGGTGGCGATGTACCGCGGCTACCACAGCTATGCCGTGCGCACCGGGCCTCCCGAGCCCCCGCCCTTGGAGGACGAGCCCGAGCCCGAGGACTCCAGATCCAACTCGGCGCCCCCGTCCCCCGCCTCCGCCACCGCCCCGGAGGAGCAGCCCCCTGCGAGGCGAAGTCCGGTGCCCGCCACGCCCGCTACTCTGGAGCCCAAGCCCATCGTCCCTAAAGCCGAGCCCAAAGCCAAGGCGCGCAAGACGGAGGCCCGGGGGCTGAGCAAGGCCAAGAAGAAGGGTCGTAAGGAGGTGGCGCTGGCGGCAGAGGCCGAGGTGGAGGTGGAGGAGGTGAGGATGCGGAAAGAGGCAGGACGGGACAGGGGCAAACTCCAGCACTCCAGCGGTAGTGGGGCACTAGGCAGAGGAGCAGCTGCAGGTGGGAGCCTGAGCAATAGAGTCTGTGGCATTCGGCCAGGGCCACGGTGCCAGCCACCTCTCTGTTCAGGGCGCAGCAGGGAGGGCTTCCTGGGGGTGGAGAAGATCCCTACAGCGCTTGAATTATGGACCTCTTTTGGAGTTCAGGAAGCAAACACAGCAGCGGAGAGCAAAGCTGATAGTTGGGAAGGCGAGTGGTGGGAGTCCCAGACCGCCCTCCATGTGGCTTGCCACATGTCCTTTCAAGGTCCTGGAGGACTGGATTGATTAGTTCCAAGAATTCTCCCAGCCCTCATGGTCTGGTGCAGACCAAGGTGCAGGGTCCAATTGTGAACAAACAAAGATGCTTTTAGGCAGATCCTTCCTGAAGCCCCGGCTTCTCCGCCCAGCCTTGTGACTTGGTTGAGGATGTGGGGGTGTCTAGAGGTCCTGGGGACTAAGGCGGCCTTTCTTCATGCCTTCAGGTACCCAACACTGTCCTCATCTGTATGGTGATCCTGCTGAACATTGGCCTGGCTATCCTATTCGTTCACCTCCTGACTTGAGCCTCATCTACCAGGTATGGCCAGAGATTGAAGCAAGCCTGGAAGCCAGGGTGGCGGGCCTTGGTACTCGGTACCGGGCATGATCTGGGGCATGATCTTGCGGCTAGATTAAAGCTATCTCTCAGTGTACAGGTGTGGTATGCCTTGCACTCTCCACATTCATATGCTCACGCACACTCAGCTGGACTGCTCCCTCTCTGCACTTTGCCCCACCATCTTCAGGTTTCTGCCCCTCAACATGCCCTTAGTTGGTTCTGTCTCCCTTAGGGTGGAACTTAGGCCTAGGCTAAAGGACAGAGGCCCTCACTGGTGTGAGAACCTTCCTCCTGCTGGGACAAACCTTACAGCCCGAGTCTGGAGCTTGGCCATACTGCATCTTGCCCTGCTCCCCCAAGAGACCCCCTGCTTCGATCCTGGCTTAGTGTGGACTGGAGCTTTCTAGACAGCCCAGGAGAGAGGAAGTCCTTCTTCCGTCACTGTGTAGTCGCCAGTGGCAGTGTTAGCCTTGCGGCTATAGCTCTGGGGTCTGATGCTGAGCTCGGGAGGTTCTCTCTGTCACTGGACACCTGGGAGCCCTTTCTTCAGGCACTGATGACTTTGGGGTTCAAAGAGCAGGAGAAGTGACCCTGGAGGTGGCAGGGAAGGGATCGCATCAGTGGGCCAGCAGGGAGCAGGAGGGAGGCACAAGGGCCTGACTCTGATTCCCTTGCAAAGCAGCCCTGCCCAACGTGTGGCTCAGCCTTGGGTGCCATCTCCCTCTGCTGACTGGTGTTGTCTCCCTTCAGAGCCAGGAGTTGCACTGAGGATGCCAGGACCTGTCTTTCTGCAATGCCAAGCAGGTGTCCCAGGAGGACTGGACTGTGGACTGAAGCCTTGCTCCACCCACTCCATGGATGTTTAAGGAGGCCTCCCGTGAGCCCATTTGGGATGAGCCCATTGGGTGCTGGGATGCCCGAGGAAGAGCATGTCTAGGTACCCTCCAGGGCAAAGGATGCCCTGAGGGAAGGAAGAGCCCTGGCCACCCCGAGCCCCTTGACCAGCTCCCACATCTATCCTCAGCCCTACCTCACCTTGCCCTGTCACCCTTCCCTGGGCTTTTGTGTGT
Source organism: Peromyscus aztecus (assembly GCA_902168405.1). Taxonomy (NCBI): domain Eukaryota; kingdom Metazoa; phylum Chordata; class Mammalia; order Rodentia; family Cricetidae; genus Peromyscus; species Peromyscus aztecus. The sequence continues at coordinate 3,877 of CABHPQ010131832.1, read as the reverse complement.
TTTGAGAGACGTCACCAAAGCAAGATATTAATACAAATCTCTTCCTCCTACACAACCACCAATCTAGTACTCTGGTTGATGGCTTGAGGCCACCCAGAAAGATGAGGGGTACAGAAGTCCCTTGGGTAGTGAAGGTGTGAAGACCCTTGGGTAGCACAGTCCTGCCCAGTCCATGCTGCTCCAGAGTTTACAGAGTTCTGGGGGCAGTGTAGGAAATGGAGAAGCCCAGTTCAACATACCAGCATGTAAATGCCCTGCATCCTCCCATCGGTCCAGTTGGCATCCCCTAGGACCAGTCGCAGGGGGAGACCTGAGCATCTGAGCCTTTGACTGGGAAGTCACCTACAGGGGTCTAGGAAAGGGTGGGAAGAAGGCAAGGTATGTTGTTAATGGCTCCTGATTTTGAGTGTGTCTGAGGCTGGAGTTCATTTAGGGTCACTGATGTGCCCTGGGTCGTCATGTAGGAGCCCTAGGCCTGAGAGCTGCAGCTACTGTGATGTCCTATGAATTGGCTTATCCGCTATGGGATCAGGGGAGCATGGTGTGGAAGCCTGTGGAAGTCAAGGGCTATATCCCTGGTGCGTATTCTCTGGCAGAGAGAGCTGGAGACGAGCATTATCGAGGAAGACAGGAGTCAGTCCGGACTCCAGCCGGGGGCAGCCCGTGCAATAGCGAATTGTGCTTGGCAGAAGGTTTACTTGCATGCACCTCACTTAAAGACGTTTGCACCACACTGCGTGTTTGGGCCCTTGGGCTTGCTGGGTGCAGCATGGCAGCCCAGGACCTGTGGTTCCCTATTTCCAGGAGCTTGGAAGGAAATAGTTTCCAGGCCCCTCAAGCTTAGGGAAGAGGAGGCAACGGCATCCAAGCTGCGTTGGAGGAAGCTGCTGATACTCTTTGGCTTCATTTCTTTGGACTTCTTGGAGTTGGGCATGGAAGCCAGGCCTCCCCCAAGAGCAGCCTTGAACATGGATATTGGAAGTCAGCTTCCTTTTCTTCCCAGTCCATGGGCGTCTTCTCCTTGAGCATCACGCTGGCTGTTCCCAGCACTGCTGGGCCTTGGTGACTTGATTGGAATCGCTTTTCTACAGAGAGGAGCCTGCAGATGTTGCTGTACCAGCCAGTGTGGGCAGGACTTTGCCCCTGGTTGGGTTTTCCTGGACACTAGGGAATGGGGTGGGTGGAGGTTACTTAGGGGTGACAGGCTCCAGGCCTTGGCTCTGAGGTCATTGCTCCACTCTGGGTCTGGTCCATCCCTGGGGACATGCTTGTGACTGTCGGAGCTATCAGGGTTGTTTTAAGAGGTCTGGGATGAGGGGTTAGGGTTCAGGATGTCAAGTCTGTACCAAAAATAAATCTGCATCTTCTCACAGTTCCAGCTGTGCTGTGGTGTCTGCTTGTGGGTCCAGGATGAGGGGTGGGGGCTGCTGGGTGAAGGACAGAGGGAGAGGCTGGGAGATGGCAGGTCCTACTACATCACATCCTCTTTCTGAAGATGCTCCTACAAAGCATTGAAGGGTAGCCGAGGGGCCTCCAGTCTGGAGAAAAGTTCCAGGACCATGCATCTCTTGTAATCTTTTTCCAAAAGCTGCTCTGGTTAGCCTACGGCAGCAGCAAGAGCCCGCCCTTTGAAATGGAGGCTCTCTGAACTCCAGGCCTGGCTTAGACATGTTATGTCAGGAGCCTCCATTTGTATTGCCCCATCTGTAAAATGGGGGTAACCCTGCCTGCCTCCTGGGGTTACTGTGAGCATCACATTAAGGACTGAAAGGGTCCGGAGGGTTGGCTCCATGAGTAAAGTGCTGTGCAAACATGAGGACCTGAGTTTGGAGCAACAGAATCTACACAGAAGCGGAGGACAGCAAGGTATGCCTGTGACTCCTTCTCTTGGGGTTGCTGGTCAGCCAGCTTAGCTGAAATGGTACACTCCAGGTTGAATGAGTGACTCTCTCAAAAAAATATGGTGGAAAGGCAACTGAGGTAGACATCTTGATGTCAACCCCTGGCACCCATGTGTACCCACAAGGCAAGTATACCACATACACACATTCTCTCTCTGTGTCTCTGTTTCTGTCTCTGTCTGTCTGTCTCTGTCTGTCTGTCTCTCTCTGTCTCTCTATCTCTGTCTCTCTGTCTCTCTCTGTCTCTGTCTGTCTCTGTCTGTCTGTCTCTCTCTCTCTCTCTCTCTCTCACACACACACACACACACATCAGCCAAAGTTTATGTAGAGTTCAGCTATAGAAAGCAGCGGAGAAATTGCTCTCACAGTGTTGTATGTGGTAACACCCTCTTGCATTTTGATGTAGGGACCCCAGGAGCCCAAAGGCAGTGGAGATGACTTGAGCATCAGCTAAGCAGTCACAGACTGTCTCATTGGGAGGACCCAGGGCCGTCTCACCCTCCACAGAGGCTGAGGGAAGAGGTGGGCTTACACTGGCTTGCCCACAGCAGGTTCTTGGAGGGACAAGGTGCTCTGGTTGGGAACAAGCAATGTCCATTAAGGTTCCCTCACAGCTCATGGCCAGGGAGACCTCAAGAGGACAGTCTGTCACCACCCAAGCTGTGCCATATGTCATCAGGAGTTCTGATTGTCTAGGACTGCTGCCGACTGGCAATGTATCCCCGAGGCTGCCTTCGTTCCTCTGTCTTGGTTCCGCTCCACTGAGAGTGGTTCCTGCCCTGCAGCCTTCATCCCAGGAGAGCTGCTTTGAACCACATAGGTAGACTCTGGATGGTGAAGAGGATGTGAAAACTCTATGCCCCCATAATTCCCAGGAAGAAGGGTGGCTGTGGGGTACCCCAGGAGGGTCAGTGCAAGTGAGAATAGGGACAAAATTGGTTTAACCTGCAAAGGCTTTGATAAAATCCACAGGAGGAAGGGAATGGGTACCCAGCCGGTGGCCATTTGGTCTGCAGACTGGCTGGGGTTTCTGGGATGCTGGAAGATTGCTGGAATCTTGGAGACTGAGTCAGGTAGGTAGGCCAGAAGGGCGCCCCCTGGTGGCTCATGTACAGAGCACAACCTGGCATCTTTTACAGTCTTAGTTCCTGGCCCATGCCCTGATACGTGGCCCTGGAGTCATTTAAGGTCTATTATAAGGTGGAGACTAACGGATAACAATGGATAATAATGTGATAATTGACCATGGCCTTGGGGTCAAAGAAGGGAGGGACTGGGAACTCTGCAAGTCACATTTGGGATTTGTAGCAAGCAATTTCATCACTCCTGAGGGACTGACAGAGAAGCTGGCTGTATTGAGAGACACCTGCCCGGTGATGTCGTTGGAGGCACCAAACTTGACAGACTTATATGGAAACCTGCCTTGCACCTGTGTAAATGAAAAACAACAACATCTGAATGGTAAAACACAGCCCTTGAATGCATGCTGGCGTGGTCTTGTTTTCCGGGGTTAAATCCTGACTGTGGGTTGGGGGAGGGGAGGCTGGAGGGGCGGGAGGAGGGAAGAGGGAGATCTTCGATTGGTATGTAAAATGAATAAAAATTTTTTAATAAAACAAAAACAAAAAAAATGAGTAAAGGACAGAAAAGTAAACAAGCTTTTTGTGTCCTGAGGCTGTGGGTTTGGTAAAGACTGAGAGGACAAATCCCCAGGTTGCCTTCAAATCAGACACGGGTCACAAGTCTGGAGGTCCTGGGGCTACTCTCACTTCAGACTAGTTGGTCTGGCTCAGGTGAGGGACTGGACAACACCAGGGAGCAGCCAGGTTGCAGACAAGTTCTCCAGCCTGTTGGATGTAGACAAGATGGTCCACAGCAGCCCAGCCCTGGCTAGCACCAGTTACCTGGGGTTTAGATGTGGCAAGAGATTGCCACACAGTCAGCCCCAGGGGGCTGCAGACCAGAGTGACAGACAG
>CABHPQ010131831.1:2285-23208 GCA_902168405.1 Peromyscus aztecus | reverse complement strand
CATGCTGTCATACTACATCATCCCTGTTTTATCTGAAATTCCTTTTTTCTTTCAGTCATTTACCACCTCTGGCTCTTATAATCTTCCCAGTTCCTCTTTCACATAGATTCCTGAGTCTTGAAGGGGATTTGGGGGTTATTAGTGAAGACATCTCATTTAGGACTGAGTGCTCCAAAGTCTCTCACTCTCTGCCAATTGCCCAGTTGTGGGTCTCTGTACTAATTCCCATCTACTTCAAGACTGTAATGCCTACTCTACTGGGGTTCTGTTCAAAAGGTCTTTTCCTATGCTATGAGTTCAAGCATATTCCTTACTTTCTCCTTCATCAGATTCAGGATATCAGGCCTTATGTTGGATGGAGTTCTTGACTATTTGGAGATGGATTTTTGTGCAGTTTGAGAGATACAGATCTACTTTAATTCTGCATGCAGTTAACCCATTAAAAATGCTTTCTTAAAAAAATGCTTTCTTAACTTCAGTGTAGATATTTTACTTCTGTCAAAAATTAGATCACCAAAGATGTCTGGAATTATAAGCAGGTCTTTAATTGTATAACAAGGATTCCTTATTGTGTCTGTTTTTGTGCCAGTTCTGTGCCGTTTTTATTACTATAGCTCTGTAGTGTAACTTAAAATCAGGGGCGATGATACCTCCGTAAGTTCTTTCATTGTTCAGGATTTCGGGTATCCTTTGCATGTTTATGTTTTCTTATGAAATTTAAGATATTTTCTTCAAAAATGCATTGGGATTTTTATGGGGATTATAATGAATATGTAAATTGCTTTTTTGTAGTATGTCTATTTTAACATATTAAACCTACCAACCCATGAGCATAGGAGGTCTTTCCATCTCCTGTTATCTTCTTCAATTTTATTCTTCAGTGTCTTAAAATTTTATTCTACAAGTCTTTCACTTCCCTAGTTACGTTTATTCCAGGATAATGTGATTTTTTTGAAGTTACTGTAAATGGTGCCATTTTCTTGATATCTTTCTCAGTATGTTTGTCATTTGTGTATTGGAAAGTTACTATTAGTTGTGTGATAATCCTGTATTCTATATTTTGCTAAGTTTATTTATCAGCTGTTGGAATTTTTGTGAAGTATTTAGGATCTTTTATTTATAGAATTATACTACCTGAATGCAAAGATACTTTGGCTTCTTCCTTTCCTATTTGTATCCATTTTATCTCCTTTACTTGTCATATTGCTCTAGCAAAGACTTAAAGTACTATTTTGAATAGAAGTGGAGAGAATGAACATTTTTGTCTTGCTCTGATTTCGGTGGAAATATTTTGAATTTTTATCCATTCAGTATGAATTTACTTCAGGATTTCTACCTAATTATGTTAAGATATGCCTCCTCTATTCTTAGATTCTCCAGGATTTTTTCATGGAGGAATGTTCAATTTTGTCAAAAGCCTTTTCTTCATATAATGTTTATATCAAGTACTTACCATACTAAGTGTATATTTCAAAAAATGGAGAAATTACATGCTAATAACAATTATGCACCTGAAGGCCTTGGAAAAACAAGAAGAAACAATGCTCAGAATGAGTAGATATAAAGAGATAATTAAATTAGGGTGGAAAATAATGAGGTAGAAATTATGTTACTTAGGCTAATGATAATGCTCCCTCCAAGAGCCATAGACTATCTAAAAATAAACAAAAACAAACAAAAATCAGCACAAGGCATGGGAAACCTCCTTTCAAGTTGTTCCTCAAGGAATTCCAAGAGACTCTTCAAACATGCTAAGTTATTGCTGTTGACCTTGATTGCCTCCCAGAGTTCAAGGTAAATCTGGTCTGAAAGTCTCCTCTCTGAAGACTAGCTTTCATAGTACAATAAGGTGCTATGCAAGCTACCAAATGGAGTATGTTATCAATAGTTACAGAAAGTTCTGATGCCTGTGAGCCACAACAATATCCATCATGGCAAGATATCCCTAAGGGTCCAATAGTGGCACTCATATCTTGTCAGTAACCAACAGCTCTCCAATTCAAATTAAGGAGCTCTCAACAGGTAATGAAAACCTAGCTACTGGGGCTAGAGAGGTCATGGATCTTAGAGGGAAACCTACTGCCATCACTTTCCAAAATCAACATAATTCTTAACTGCATTCTGAAAAGGTATACTTGTACTCACAGATAACTGAAGGTGTCACCCTTTATCAGAGAAGCTTCTCTTTGTAGCAGAGGGAGACTATTAGAGAAAATCACAACTGGTAAAAATACAGAAAACAACTTACCTGGGGGTACCCAGGCCTAAGATGTACATCTACAACACAACTCCTTCACCTACATCTCAAGGAATGTCACAGAAGACAGAAGATAGAGTAGAAGAGCCAGAGGATAAGGAAGTTTGCTTTATGATTGTGCCTTCAGGCAATAACAGAGAAGCTGCAATCATGACATTACAACAATATGGCTTCCTAAAGAAGACCCAAACAATTACAATACAAACAGACTTATCAACATGGTAGGGAGAAATTTCAATAGGACCTATGCCTAGACAAAGAACTATGGGCAGCTAACAACTAATGAGAGAAGGATAATTAGTGTTCTCCAGGGATGAGCCACCTAATTAATTGCCCAATACCAAGTAGTCAGCACTAAAATTACATACTTATAATACCTAAATGGACTGAGCAGATTATATCTTTTATTATGTGTGTGTGTGTGTGTGCACGCACGCATGCGTGCACATACATGAATGTGCATGCATGTAACAATAATGATCAAATCAAAAGAAGCCATGATTTTCAGAGAGATAAAGAGGGGATATAGAAGGAGTTAGAGGGAGAGGAAATAGGAGGGAGGGGTGGGAGTGAGGAAAGGGAAGTGGGAGTCATGTAGTTATATTTTAATTAAAATGTAAAAATTATTAAGAAAAAATAGTATCCATCACAAACAAATCCTCTTCACCCTAGAGATGCAGGGATGGTTCAAGATATGCAAATCAATGGATGTAATCTACCATATGAACAGACTTAACAACAGAAACTATACCATTATATCATTAGATATTTTAGTTTTGAAATCTATTACATATGAGATTAATTTCCTGATATCTTACTTGATATGTTTCTTTTGGTACATAGGAATTATAACAATAATTCTCTGTTCATTTTGTGTCCTGTCAATTTACTGAAAATATTTTCTGGTTAGATTTTGAGGGTCTAATGGATAAAGAATATTATCTGCAAATAATGATATTTCATCTTTTCTCTTTCATATTTGTTCACCTTTTATTTATTTCTCTTTTCATTTTGCTTTAGCTATGACTTCAAGGATTATACTAAATGAAAGAAGTGGGGAGTGTGGACCTCTTTGTATTGTCTATTATTTCTGTACATATAACATTTATATCCTATAGATTTACCTCTTCCTAGTTGGAAGCATGTAGCCAGGATTTTAACACTATCTTGCCTTAAGTATTCTAAAAATAGAGAAAACAAATTGTGTTGCGTTAAAAGCTTCCATGTGCTAAACGCCACAAATAATGGATGAGACTTTATCTGAGTCCATCACTAAGGATGAGAGGTGGCAAGACACAGGTTTGTGAATTGAAGATGAGCTCCATCTTCAACTGGGAATGAGTCATGCCTGGAGAAGTAGCAACGTTGTGAGGAAAACCATGTCATGTATCACTGTGGGGGCTTCCATTCACGAAGAACCAGTCCAACCAGGGGATTTGAAGAAACTCCTGGAAGTCTGCAAAAATTATCAATACAATTCTGACCAAGGACAAGAGATATCTCCCCTAGATCATGACCATTCCAGAGCCTGAGATGTAAGGGTGGGACTTAGATGTAGATTTCAAAAGATTAAAAGATAAAAATAAGGTGTTTCTAATATTATAAAATAAGATATCTGACTTGGTAAATTAAGATCCCTACATGTCATGCTTATTTCTGTGAAGTCTTCACTAAAAAGCACCATGGTAAGAAGAAAAAAAACTTAGCTCATTATGCATTCTGTACAGTTTTGTGGATAGTTGATGATAAAGGTTATGGCACCAGTATTAAAGTACTTGGGACTCTGTTGACAAACGCAGAGATTTGATGAGCCCAAGGAAGTTGAAATTCACATGACTTTCAGAGATGAAATATAACATGAGTATTGACAGACATTACACACACCTCAAAATTTGAATTAGTTGTCTTTCTTAAGTGAAACTATGATGCTGTTTATAACTGAATAAAACTCTTTACTTAGCTATGATAAACTTCCTGCCACATCAGATAGGAGAAAATTAGAATGTTCTGGAAGAGATTTTAAGTTTGCATTACTGCGACATAATATCTGAGAGAGTCAAACTATAAGGCAGAAAGGCTTATTTTAAGAGCATGTTCAGGGGGTTCAAATCACAGGCATTTGAGCCTGTTGGGCCTGTGGTGGCACTGTATATCCTCAGAAGTAGTTCACGGTAAAGGAGGCCATGTCCTTCATGGTGCCTGGGAAGCAGAGACACAGAGGAGGAAGAAGTCAGGGTCTCAATATTCCATTTAAGACTGTGCCTCAGATGACCTAACTCCCCCCCACACTCTGCTTGGCCCCACCTCTTACATGTTTCATCACCTCCAAATAATGCCACATTCTGGGGTCCAAATCTTTAATGCTCAAGAGTTGGAGTGGCGTTTTATATCCAAACTACAGCAATACTGAGACAGAATTAACTCACAGAAGGAAGTCTGACCTAACATCTGACTTTGACACAAGCCTCAGAGGACTGTAAGTGGAGTGGCCAAATGGCTTAAAGCTCAACTCTAGCTGGGGTGGATGCTTTGGGTCCTAAATCTTGACAGGAATCAGGAACAGTTTTCTCTTCCTTTAGCTTAACTCTCCTATATATTGGCCATTTTCAACAAAAGAGATTTCGGATCCCAGGAAACATTTGGCAATGACAGGAAAGATGTTTTTTAGTTGTCAGGTCTGTAATGGGGTCATAGAGGGGGATGCTATTGGCATGCTGAGAACAGAGGCCAGGGCTGTGCTAAACATCCTGCATTCCACAGCGTAGCCCCTCACAACCAAATATTATCTGTCCCTTAATATTGGCAATGTCAAGTTTTCAAAGCCCTGCTTCATATTAATAGCACAGAGAGACAGCCATGAGAACTCTGGGGCTTTGGGAGTCAGACTAATACATTTAACATACAATGGATCAAATAAGAAATATGTAGACATCATCTTCAAAGGATGAGGGTCCCTATGGCAGAAAGCAGACATTTTTGATGAAGTAATAGATTCCCTGACAATCACTAACACAAGACTATTTCCACAGGACGCATGCAAAAATTCAGTGTCACAGAGGTTGGTGCTAGAAGTAGTCATCCTGGACCTTTTAGAATGTGCATCGCTCTGATCCACAAATGTGGTTTTCTTTTTCTCTGATGATGCAACTTCTTATTGGGATATGGATCTGCTGGATATTCCATCAGAGATACAATATCAGTTCTCTTAATTTTACTTCTTCACTTAGCAAACCCCTTATCCATTGGCTTCCCACATGGCCCTTCCAATAGGAAGAAAATGCATTGAAGGACAAGATAAAATTACCTTCTTTGGCTATTATATTTCCCATCATGATTGAATGATTTGATATTTTTATTTCTTGAATGTATAAAACCTTGGGGGCTTGGTATTATCCAACGAGGCATCCCAAAAGCTTAGAATCTGGTCACAGGTCATGGTGAATTGCTAGAGAAATACAACCCTACACGGACACCCAAACACCATTGCTCTGTGAGATCTCTTCAATAGCACCAAACTGCAGCAACAGGAAGAAAAGGGACCAAGCAACACAAGCAATATATTTTAATGCAAAACTCTTCCATGCTTTCATTTTAGTTGATCTAGAAGAAGGATGCAAGGAAGGATTGGGGTTTTCTGTCCCACCCTTCTACATCTTCCTGCATAAGGAATTCTGTGTGTAGAACTTTAAGTTATGGGTCAGTGGCTCCTCCTTCAGTGTTAGGAACTACATACCCAGCGTGGAAAAGCAAGGTGAGATATTTTAAAGAAAAATATGAAAATAATCACTTTTTAATTTGGAACAGAGACCTGAAGATGAAATTGCTCAATTAGCCAAAACATTCCCCAAATGGCAAGACAACATTCTCTTGTGGTGCTGCCTCAAGGTAAAGCCAATTAAATTAGTTTGCACTGCGTTACTGTCGGAAACCAAAACTAGGTGGAATAATGAACTGATTAAAAACCTGTAATTGGAATTCAGTGGAGGAAACCATTCATCTCACAGATGACTATATCCCTTACATCCCAGATTTCACACAGAGGAGATGCTAACTTAGGTGGGAGCAAGGACTAGGTGAGAGCAAGTTTGATGGGGCAGCTTGATCTGTAGTCAGGAAACTTCCAATTTTTGACTTAACCACTATGTTAGGGAGGGGTTCCCTCATGCTTTGATCCAAGAGCATTTTAAAGACAGATTTTATTTTTGAATATCATAGAAGTTTCTGGATTTTTCCCAAAGAAAACTTTAGTCTTCTGGTGTTTTCCAACTTGTTTTCTTATACATTTTCTGTTTTGGAACATATACTGCTTCGTATCAAGGTCATTAACTATTTTCTAAAGGCTAGATGGCAAATGTTCTCAGACATAACATTATCTCTGATGCACATTGTAAACTCTGCTGTTGAAACACAGAAGTCATAGGACATGTGTAACGAGTGGCGTTGTGTTCCAATAGAACATCATATAAAAACAGAGTATGAACAGATGTGTGGTTTGCTTGATTTTGCTTAATGCACATGGACATAGTTATTTGATGAAGACATTCTTTTTGCATATGTGTTATACTTAATATCATTAACATGTCCAAGAAATATATACTAGCCAGAAATAAAATAAACATTTAGGAAAGCACATAAGCTTATCAATGAAACAAGAAGCCATCAGAGTGAGAACTAAGTTGACACTAATGCTTCCTCAGTTCCTTAAAAGGCAGAGAGGTCATTTTGCACAAAAGGGCATTTTTGGAGGGAATGAAAAGATTTTAGAAGAGTCCATAAGAAAAGCAGTAACCTGTAGGAGATCCTGGTAGTGTAAATATCATGAGATGCATGAAAAATATATTTGATTTTCTTTTTGTATTATTTAGTTCATTTCCTCCATCATTTAACATTGCTTGCTTGGGGAAGCGCTGTGGGTGGCTGTCTGTTCCATGTACTCTCCCAGCTGGAAGCAGTATAATTCTGGTTGTGACAAAACTTGTTCTTCATCTTTGGAGAGCATAAATAAGAGGTAGACAATAAGTAAGTAGATAGTTTCAGATGTTAACATTGTTATACCGGAAATCAAAAAGTAATTTTTACAAAACAAAGACAAAGGTGGAGTAGCTGCTGCATGCTCAGAAGTTGCACAGAGTCCCTTTGTGATGGTGGCTTTCAGCTAAGATTTAATAATGATAACATTTCTTCAAAAAGTGGAAGGAAGGAGAAATGGGAGGAATCCTGAGTAAGGCTGGAGAAAATGACTAGAATGAAAAGAGAGGGCAGATTGGAGGCAGGTTATTGGGATTCAGACTGGATTTTACTTGTACAAAGGAAAGGTATGAAGCTGTATGAAGAGACAGCACAACCGAAGCAGACCCTTTCAAGGACATAAGCTGTTGGGGTGTGTGGATAGATGGTTGGAAGGGAGTCCAGCTGCTCAGATTCTGCTACAAATTGGTTAATTCTCTGAAGCATCACTTTTTATCCTCTTCTGTTGTGTTACTGAATTTAGCATTCAGATCTTAGTTTAATTTGATAATTTGTATGTTACAGCTTTTGAAAATGTTACTTCTATTGAAAGGCTCAAACTCTGAGGATTGCCTCTAGGTTTCACAATTCGTGAATTGCTGACCTCTACTGACACCCAACTTGATTTCCTCTTCCATTTTAAGGGTTACCCGTGTGGCCTGTTGGAAATATTAGCTATTTGAGCTTAACAGCATAATTTTCCAATATTTTGAAATCAGTGAATGTACATTTAATTCAGTATTTCTTTCCAGAGTTTTAAAACAGGACATTTTTATCTAGCAGTGGAAATTTGTACCACTACACCTCTAGAGTTTTTTAAGAATATGAATATTTTTCTCTGTAAGATTATATCATATGGTTTAGTCAAAGCATAATCTGCAAGCAGCATGCTGAATTAAGCATGTTCCTCAACTGCAGATTTGATCGAAGGTATAAACAATTATTTTTCTTTCATTTTGGGGAAAGATGTGGCCCACAGACCTGGATAAAGAATTGTCTTTTCATGACATAAACCTAAAGAAACACATACAGGTGTTTCTCTGTGCATGCATGCATACACACACACACACACACACACACACACACACACACACACACACTCACTCACTCACATATTTGTGTGGGAGGTCTGAGACAGCTTCTGCTATCTGTACCATACTCACTTTTGCAAGCTGTTATTATACACGCCTTTCTCCTTCGCTGGGACTCGCTACCCTCATCCACACCTTTCTGTTGACATTCTACGAAATCACTTCTCATCCTGGACAAATTTTTCACCTACCAACATGGCAGAGAAATTCCCTTTGCTCTGTAACCATGTCTTCATCTTTGTTCTTCTACATCAGCATCTCCTCTGACCTCAATTAAAAAAAAAGAAGAAGAAAACAAACAACAAAACCTTCCTCACCACATAAACATTACATGTCTGTCACAGAATGCTTTTCTGTTCTGCATACTACACTTGCCTGTGGGGCATAAAAAGAAAAGATCTCTTTCTTCCTCCCACTGATAAACTATCAGCTCACTACTTCATTCATACTTCAGGGAGGTCATTATAAACCATCCCATTCTAACTGTTACAGCTTACTCTATGGGACAAATTTTTACTACCCCAGCTGTTGTTAGCAACTCAATCACGTCCGTCCTCTATTAAATACATTAATTAAGAGCTGGCTTGTAGCAGGACAGACCTATGTGAAGGACGGAGATGTGACCTTCGACAAGCTGCTTCTTTCCTTTTTGCTTCTGTTTCTCATCCATAAGTTGGAGATAAAAATAGTATACACCTGTCTTAGCATGGATTACCCAGAACAAAGAGCCTAAGGCTACTAATTAACAAAGAAAGTGTAATCCCAGGGAAGTAAGAAAGTCAGGGGAAAGGGGAATGCATCAGGAGAAAGCTAATGTGAGAATGCCTTTCCAAGTGGGCCAATGCTTGGTGGCAACTCCGGATCAGTATTGTGGGGCTGACTCTAGAGTGGTCATAAGATGTACTCCTTTCTAGGAAAGTCTATAGGAAGGGAAAGAGACAAGAGTATCCAAGATACACATGCCCCATAGGCTGTCCCCAGAGAGAATTAATTGGCACACTTTTGGACTGTGCACAGCAGGCTGCCACACAGGTATGATGGCAAGGCCGGCCTTAATACAATTAGGAAACTTCAGGCTGGAAGGCAAACATGGCCTAACAAGGCAGGAGACAGGTGCTGGGACTTGACCACCATGAAGTGGGTTATAGTGCACACAAAGTCAATTGGTTGCTTGGAATTGGAGCCACTGACTAACTTTCCAGTTATTCAATGTGAGTCATTCTGTCTAGTTGGTTATTGATACCTCCTCTGAGTGTATGCTTCTTGGAAGAATTAAAGTAACATGTATGGTTCTACATGCTTTGAGACTATCCCCCTGAGTCTATGAAAATAGATTTTCCTCAGAGCTACTTGTCCTTGTTATTTTTTTTTAAATCCTAGGATGCTATACAGTAAGCTAAACCCATTTTTTTTCAGAGCCTGGTGTGTTCTGCGTGTACTTATGTCTGATCATTAGTCCTTCCACAAAAAGTGATCAAATCATACTAGTTGTAGACATTTCCATCAGGCAGATTGTATTTCTCTTCTCACTATCCTCCCCAGAAATGCACTATGCTTACGAAGTTATGCATTTTGAACTGGCACTGTATGCACTGCTAACTCATTTAGAATAAAATCCAAAAGCTTATTATGTTCTTTCAGTTTTTGGTGAAGAACCCCTGACATGGCATAGGTATGCACAAGGAAGAGATGTTAGTATAGCAGAGACAAGGGTTATGGGTTAGTAAATCAGACAAACTCCAACTTCAAGTGTATCATTGGAACTATAGGGTGAATCACTGTTATCCAGAAGCTATATGACTTCATAGGTCTGATTGTTCCCAGTTCAAGATGGGCAGCTCCAGTTACATGCAGCTAGTGGACCCGTGATCAGGTGCCCTACCTCTGCACACTAAAACAAAAACAACTGCTTTCCAAATGCAAACTCTCTACTACAGGAGTTTCTGAACACTTTTGAGAACTCCAAGGTGTGTACTGTGACATGCCCCCCCCCACACACACACCCATTAGAGCTTACTGTGGAGATAATGCATCATTATCTTTACTACAGACTTTTGAAGGCCAGACAAATGCAAGGGATATAAGAAAGAGACCACTATCTCTGTATAACTAAAGTCCTCAGTGGTAAGCTGCCCCAATGATCACAATATTGCTTCTGATTTAGTGTCTCATCTGGGAGGGCAAGGAGATTTTAGGGAATGTTTGTGCCATTTCATCTGTGCCAATTATCCATTCAAGACACCAGTAAATGAACACAAGTTTGATTTATATATCCACTGGATTTGTGTGAGATGAACTTGGGCCAAAGTCTATTTAATAGCTGAATTCCCTATGCAAATTTAGCTGGAAGATTCTGCAGACATTGTGGGATATATGAGTTAATGTTATCTGAGAAGATCCACCCAACAGTCCGTAAATTCTCTATTTCCTGGAGTTCCTGTATAACTGGCACAGATCCCTCTGGAAAGAATCAGGATCTTTACTTTTACAATGTATGATGGCATTGATGGGCTCTTTTTCTCTTTGGTCCAGACTTCACCTTCAATCAAAGTCATCTTGATCACACACATTTCTATAGAATGCTAGAGGCAATCAAGCCATGGAGATTGCCTTGCCAGCCTTCCTACTCATTACAGTACTTACACCAGACATGTCTTCCTTGCTTCTGGTGATTAAGAACTGCTGCTTACCCTAAGTCAGTCTGAAATCTCAGTACCACCATTTATATTAAAGAGCTCATTTTCGCATTGATGCCTTCCTCTGTGAAATCCAGTCTATAGAGGGCAGCTGCCACAAAATTTCTCAAATTCTCAAAGCTGCTGATGCAGCCTCCTCCCCACGTTTTATTCTCTTAGGAAGGAGTAACCCAACATACATGGGAGTGTTTTAGAGGTGAACATTTGGGGCTAGAATGATGGCTCTGTGGTTAAAAGGACTGCTTTCTCTTTAGAGGATCTGGGTTCAACTCCCAGCACCTACGTAGCAGCTCATAATAGTCTGTAACTCCACTTCCAGAGGAACCAATGGCCTCTTTTGGCCTCTGTGGCACCAGTCATATAAGTGATGAACAGACATACATGTGGGAAAAGTACCCATGTTAATAAACACATTTTTAAAAAAGAAATACTGATTTTAATTTTTCCAGGAAATACTTTCTTAAAAACATAGAAATTTAAATTTTAGGGATGATGACATGAGATGGGAGTCTAGAGATGTTTAAGCAGAACACTTGATAATCATGATGCAGGTTTGATTCTGAGAACCGACAACATAACACAGGTGGTGTTGCAATGAAAACCACACGAAAGTATAATCAGATGGTGCATTTCAGAGGTTAAGTAGAATCCGTTTTGCTGCCTCCACTGCCCTAGGGCTTCTGACTCCATCCTTATCATTATTCAAATGAACATATCTCAGCTTCAGTACTATAAGATTTTGATGTGTAAGATTTCAGGATATTCTCTAAGGATTTTTCTCTTTTCTTTTGTGCATAAACACATATGCATGCACAGATGCACATGTACAACTGAGACAAGAAAACCAGTGAGATCTATGGATTGTATTAATGTGGATTTCTCAGCTCTGATATTCGGTTATGATTCTGAAAGAAGTTACCATTGCAAGAAACTAGGCAAAGCATATACATAGAATCTCTCTGTATCACTTCTAATAGCTCTGCATTATATATCTATGTACTAGAAACAATATACTATCAACCTCACTATTCATCTCGGTACCTATTTATATAATTCACCCACTCACTCATCCATTCATCCACCCACCAACTCATCCATCCATCCATTCATCCAACCAGTTCCCACCAGAAATGGAAGATCAGTTAATGTCTTTGCATTCTCTCCAACAACTGGTGCTCTCACTTCTTTTTATCTACATTTACATGGTGGCTAATAACACTTGAAATATTTTTCTATGATTATTTTCTTTATGTGTGTCTCCTTTGATAAATTTTTCTTCATGTATTTAATTTGGTCTATCTTAAAAATCAGACAGTTTGATACATTTTACTGTTGAATCTTGCAAGCCTTACACATCTATTCTAAGTGTAAGTTCTTTGTTATATCTATGCGTATAGATATGGTTTGCAACTTTCCCCAACATGTAGCTTGTCTTCTCTTCCTTTGTGTAAATATTTTGCAACATAAAAGTGTCTGATGGACTCAATGTTTCAAACTGTTCACCTCATGGAGCATGTGCTTGATATCAAGTCTAAAAGCTCACAAAATTCTTGAATAAGGTGTGAGGTACTGGTCGGGTTTCTCTGAGTTTATGGTTGTTTTGTTTGCTTGTTTTTGTTTAGCAGTGCCAATTGCTTCAGTGCTGCTAGTGAGAAGGACATCTTTCATTTAATTTTTTTCACATTCATCAAAGTCAATGGAGTTATTTCTTTATATGGTCTGTTTTGGGGTTCTTTATTCTGTTTTATTGATCAAAACTTATATCTCTTTGCCAGTACAGAATTCCCTGATCACTACAGCCATAAAGCAAGCCGAATGTTTGGAAAGAATGATTTTTCCCATTTTACAATTTTGTCAGAATTGTTTTAGCTACTCTATAATGAACATCTTGTCATATGAATCTTGTGATAAACTCTGGTTTATCTATAGAAACAGTCTTGCTGTTTTGAGAGCAGTTGTATTAAACCTATAAATTTCTTTAAGGGAAATGCTCATTGAGTACATGAACATTGTCTCTCCACATATATTTTGAACATCTTTCATTTCTTTAATCTTTTCTTTTATTATTTTATGTACTGTTAATTTATTTGTGAGCTTGTTTTATTTTTGGAGAAATTATAAATATTTTTATATGTTACATTCAACATACTTTTTTCAATTTTCTTTTTATATGCAGAGGGAGTATTCCCAAATAGTGATAAAAAGCAAAGGAAACACAGCCCATTTACCATTATTAACCATTAACCATTATATGCTGAGTATATTGAATGTGATATAGATGTTTACAACATCATCACTAAAACAGAATTTATGGTAGAAATTATTTCTCAGATAACTTATAAAAACCATAGAAGACAGTATGGGAAACTGGACTTGATCAAAATGAATAGCCTCTGCCTGACAGGGGATACAGTTAAGAAAACAAAAAGATGTAGGATTAAAACACTTACACATCATGTGCTATGTAATAACATTTGGGCCAACCGTGGACTATATGCACAACAGTGGTCTCAGGAAATAACAGCGGACCTGGAAAATTCCTGCCACCTAAGGGCTCCCTGACTATTATCACACCAAAGCACAATGTATTACTCATATTTGTTTTTAGTATATAGAAATGTGATTAATTTCTGTGTGTTGATCTTATATTCCACAGTTGACCTCTTATCACTGTGGGTATGACTGAGAATGGTAAAAAGAATACATTTTATGGGTATGTTTACATAATCATGTCACATTCATTTTGTTTCTTCTGTTCTAATTCATATACTTTAGTTTTCTTACACTGTTTTGCTTGCTAGAATCTGCGGTTCTATGTTAAACAGTATTGGTAGAATATGAAAATTTTTCTTGGTTCTAATCTTAAATGAAAAGCATTTAAACATTCACTATTAACTATGAAACTAGCTATATACTTACTATAAATGATTTTTATTTTTAAGATAAAAAATCTTATGTGCACCTCTTTTTACTTTCATAATAGGCTCTGTATATGATTTTCAGTACAGTAAGACTTAGAACAGAAGCGTCTCATTAGAACCTGTTATAAATACCCTGCAGGGTCCAGAGCATGACTTAAGTTGGCAATTGACTGCCCTGAGCCTATCATTTTCTGTTGTCAAGGTGGCAATTATTACGAACAGAAGCTGTCCATTACAATCTTTGCATTTGTCTCTGTGTCCACTATGTACCATCCTCAAAACCACCTCCTAGCAAATGGTTCTTCACCCACCTTGTCATTAAAGTCATGGACTGGGAAGGACATAGAGATGGTGATGCCATCCCATAATAGATTTGTCTGGACTAGTGTTTTAGACAAAGTTGATCTATGAAATGTAGAGTGCAGCTATATAACACTCATAGCATCGCTATAAGAATATGTGTGTGGTGGTATTGTGTTCCCCGAAATATTGTGCACGCTAATAAACTTATCTGGGGTCACAGAACAGAACAGCTACAATATTAAACATAGAGGTTAGGCAGTGTAGCACACGCCTTTAATTCTAGCATTCCAGAGGCAGAAATCCATCTGGATCTCTGTGTGTTCAAGGATACAGCCAAGCATGGTGACACATGCCTTTAATCCCAAGAAGTGAGCCTTTAATCCCAGGGAGAGGTGGCAGAAAGCAGAAAGATATATAAGGCATGAAGACCAGAAACTAGAAGCATTTGGCAGGTTAAGCTTTGAGGCTTTTGAGTAGCAGTTCAACTGAGATCCATTCTGAATGAGGACTCAGAGGCTTCCAGTCTGAGGAAACAGGATCAGCAGAGGAACTGTCGAGGTTAGGAAGCTGTGGCTTGTTCTGCTTCTCTGACCTTCTAGCATTCACCACAATAACTGGCCTTGGGTTTGTTTTTATTAATAAGACCCTTTGAGATTCATACTACAATATGTGTGCTTAATGAATAAAATTATTACTATTATTAACACTGAAAATATCACTGGCCATTTTATATCATCTGTTCATATCTAAAGACATCATAAAATAACTAAAAAAACTCATCAAATTGATTTATTGTTTTGCTACACAGACAAGCCGTTCTGACCACTCTATTTCAGACAGTTGTCTTAGCCATCTCTTTTTCTACATGTGATCTTAAATTTCATTCCTCTCTGACTTCTGGACGGCTTTAAGAATTTTCCACTTTAAATTAAAATATTGTCCTTCTGTCACCTGAGTTCACTTTAAGGCTTGCATTCTAAGTCCACCATCCTATGTGGTCTCTGATTCATTTTTATTCTATTACTATATGAAAAGCACATTGAGCATGTCTGACATGTAGTAATCACTTAGTAAAAACATACTTCCTCTTCTTCTTCCTAGATTACTTCTTCCTATTTTCACCATGACTACCACCACCACCTCTGCTCTGAGTATTAACATTGTTGACATCATGACACCTTAAATGTACAAAGGATTGCAATGTTAGATTTTGCCTTCATAATTTCTTTGTATATTTTTTGTAGCTCATACAAAAACACTCTTAGGGAAGGGCATATAATGACAAGAGCATAAAAAAAAAAAACTGCAACCATTACAAGCACTACCAACTCACCTAAATTTATTGAGTACTAAAACAGGACTGTGATGAATGCTTTGCATGGCCCATGGTATTTAATCTTCATAATAGTCCTATGCTGTAGGAATTATTACATTCATTTTTGGAAATAAGTAAACAGAGCCTTAAAACCTTAAATAGCTGTCTCTGTCTCCCAGTCCAACACAGGCAGAATAGTAACTGGACCATTGCTGTCTAGATCCAAAATTAGTATGCCAAGTCACAATGTGCACTAGTCTAGATCCCCTACAAACACTACTGGACTGTCATCTCCCCATGTGGAGAATGCCAATTATTTACCATCCATGCTGACATTTTCTCAATACTTCTCCAGCTTTCATCTAACTTCTACTGAGAGATTCCTTCTTTGCTATTAGGATTTTTATAGCTTGCACAACAAAATGTCAAAACAAAGGTGACTTAAAAAGGTAGAAATTCCCTGGGCGGTGATAGCGCATGCCTTTAATCCCAGCACTCGGGAGGCAGAGCCAGGCAGATCTCTGTGAGTTCAAGGCCAGTCTGGTCTCCAAAGTGAGTTCCAGGAAAGGTGCAAAGCTACACAAAGAAACCCTGTCTCAAAAAACAAAAAAACAAAACAAAACAAAACAAAGAGGAGAAATTCTTTGTCTTGTAGTTCTGTAGGTCAGAATCCAGAAGTCAAGGTATAAGCGGAGCCATGCTCTTTCTCAAACCTATAGCAGAATTATTCTTTGATCCTTTCAGTATCTAATGTGGTTCCTGGCATTCTTGCCATTACTTACCCTATGGATTACTTATTCCAGTCT
Organism: Peromyscus aztecus; assembly: GCA_902168405.1. Classification (NCBI taxonomy): domain Eukaryota; kingdom Metazoa; phylum Chordata; class Mammalia; order Rodentia; family Cricetidae; genus Peromyscus; species Peromyscus aztecus. The sequence goes on along the minus strand of CABHPQ010131831.1, from coordinate 6,812 downwards.
CTGTCTATCATCTCATGCTGCCTTCCTACCCATCTCAGTGCCTCTTTTCCTCCTGGGAGGAGAGATACAGTTTATTATATTGCAAATTGACTCTAATCCAGCATAGTCTGATATTAATTATATTTTAATTAATTCACCTTGATTATATTTGCAAAGACCTTGCTTTTCAGCTACAGTCATGTTCATAGGAATCAGGGGTTTAAGGCTTCTACATACCTTTTGAAGGTGCATGATTCAGTTCCTAATATCAACACACACACACACACACACACACACACACTGGATTTAATAGTTGGAGGCTATCCATCATAATCACTATTATTTTCTTCAGTTCTCATTTTAATATAAGTGTGGAGAAATGGGATATGTGTAGAGCAAATTTGGATAGTGCTTGGTCTTCTAGGACTAGGTGTCAGATTGTGGTACAAGTTTGCTCCTGCCTGTGTATGAAAATCTTAATTACTTAGTTATTTGCTTTGAGACTTCAATTACAGTTTAAGGTAAGTATAATGATGTTTTTGATTTTTACGTTTTTATTTATTTTGTATGTGTATATGTGTGAGTGCTTACATGTATGTGTACCATGTCCATGATTACTTCCTGTGGAGGCCAGAAGGAATTGGATTCTCCTGCAACTGCAGTTGTGATTACCATGTAGGTGCTAAGAATTGAAGCTGGGTTCTCTGAAAGAGAAGCAATTGTGCTTAAATGCTGGGCTGTCTTCTCCAGCTCCTAATGATGTTTTTCTTATAGTTACTGTGAAGGTTTAACGACCTAAAGATATATGTTTGAGTAAGAACACAAACCAACTGCATTTGCAGTTCCCGCTGAGTGCTGAGGTATCACAAAGGGAAGAGGACAGGCACACACTTACACCCACCCACCTCCTTCCAACCATGGACCTCAGAGTGAGAAAGTCCAGAGTCTATCCTCTGTCTCCTAAGGGACATTTGCTTCTCTGCTGTACTAGGACTTGGTTTGAATTAGTGTCCCCAGGCTTCTTCCCTCAGCTGAATTTCCTTCAAACACAGTCTTTTTTTCTACTTCTGAGATGATTTCTCAATGACCCTCCTCACCACTGTCAATTGTCCCTTTCTCTGCACAGCCTGCCTTCCTGATGAATGTTTTACAGCTGTACTTCCATTTCCTTTGAACCCATCCTCCTGTTATTTCTCTGGCGTCTGTGTCACCTGTCAGCTAAATGGCCTTTTGAAAGTCACAATGCCATTAAAGAATGTAGACACTAAAAGCAAATAGCTGGACGTTCCTGGGCAGCATGCTTCTTGATTCTGTTGTGGCTCCCAGCTGGCCACCCTGCCTTCTTGACTTTCTCCTGCTTTTAACTTTCTGGATATGATAGGTGACTCTCTTGGACCTGTGCCTTTGTGGATAAGACCTTCCCATTCTATTTCTAACCATTCACTTTTTATCTCTGTCCTGGTGATGGGTGTTCTCTGGTCTTTGGGCTTTCATAATGTGTTTTCTCTTCAGTCCTTCTGAAAGAAATCATTCTTTTCATGGCTTTCACTGACACATGGTGTTCACCCACCCTGATGAGAAGGGAACGTACTCTCCAGCACTTGAACACACGTGCCCTGCTCCCACTGCCTCTGCAGGTTCAACAACTATAAAACCCAGGTGACTAACTTAGTTGCTTCTTTACCCTTCCCCTCACCAAAGCACCTTTTATAAAATCCCCCATTGCTACAAATCTTCTTTTAGCCTCAAAGCTCAGAGCTCCATTCAGGAATGATAGTTTATATCTGTAATTGTGGCACGTTTGGTGAGCTAGAGAAAGCCAGCTCATCAAAAGCACTAGGATGGCTTAAAATACAGCAGGTTTGAAGAAAGCTGTGCTGCACAGGAAGATCCTGCTTCAAAAGACAAAACAAAACAAATAAAAACCAGGAACAACAACAAAAATGAAGTGAAAAGGCTGACCTCACTTTCTATAATTCCACTTTGCTTTTCTATCCAAGTCTTTCACAAGTGTTGAGGTTCATCGTCTCTTTCTCGGTCCATAGTCACCTAACAAAACCTGAACTACTCCACTTGCCTCTTGGATGCCTGTCTTTCTGCATTGCTCTAACCAATCACTCTAAAAGTGCAACTCCGTACCTCTTCTGCTTCTACAACTCCTGATAATTTGAACTTCTCATCAGTGTGATGATCCTGACCAAGTTTATGGATTTTCTCACTTTCTAACCATGAATACTTCAATTACTTTACATCATTCCCAGTGGTGGAAGGATGTCCCATTATGGAATTTTGCAAGGAATACAAATACTATGCTGGACCTAGGAAGTGTATCCTATACATTTGTTTTCACTGAACTAGGCTAATCTACTTACAATTCAAAACTTCATTTGCTTTAAATACACACAATTTAAAACTAAAAAGTTAGAAGATACACATATCCCTAAAGTTATTCAATTAATAAAATATTCTTAGCAATTGATGACTGCTGGGAGAGGGAGAATTTGTTTTCTTTGAAGGTGTGTCCCCTGGTAGGTTGGCCATACTCTGGTGGAAAGCTTAGATATATGGGAAACACAAATTAGACTCGACAGGTTAACAGAATGAAAATGACACAAGTTGGGGATTTAGAGGAGGGTATTAAATATGATCAAAACACATTGTACAACATTCTCAAGGGACTAATAAAAATGCCCTCAAGTAAAGTATTTGTTTAAAAAGATTTATTTTATTATGTGTATGTGCGTCAGTGTGTGTCCATGAGTGGAAGTGGCCTTGATGCCAGGGAAATGTTGAATGCCCCTGGAACTGGAGTTACAGATGATTGTGAGCTACCCAGCGTGGGTTCTGGCAACTGAACTTGGGTGTTCCACAAGAGAAGTACTTACTCTTAACCGCCGAGCCACCTTTCCAGCCCCACTAACATGTTGAGGGAAAGGTATTTAGATCATTACAGTAGGGATATTAACATATATGGCAGTTCCTCAGTCAATAACCTCACACATATTACACACAGAAGTGTTGCTTAGTTGCTAATATACAAAATAGTATTATTCTGTCCATAGTTCATCCCTGAGATACACAAGGTTAATCAATTCGCATATAACAAACAAAGTAAGTTTCTGCCTTTTCTACATAAATTATGTAATTATAAGGACACATAAAAGAAATGAGATAAAGCAGCCAATACCAAAATGTAAATAACTACTAAAATAATAGGTAGAATTCTGATGGAAATAGGATGGTTTATTTGCGTGTTCTCTACAAGAACCTGGCAACTGTTGTTTATTAACATTTCACAGAAGGTAGAAATAAAGCTAGAAAGCACTAAAAATCCCTAAAAGTAAACACAATATCAGTAAGAAAATTGAATCTTTCCTATAGTGAGCACTGAGGATAAATAAACACAGGACTTGTCTTATTTGAATTTAGATATGAGCAGTGATGACAGACTCACAATGGAACCAGACAGTTCAAATCCAGAGTTCTGCTTCCTACCCTAAGCAATTCTTCCTATTCCTTTGTTAGCTCATATTCTATCTCCTAAGATACAGAGGTTTGTGATGTCTGTTTTGAATGGCAGAGTGTGTTTCTACATCCTGGATGCACCTAGGGTTGAACACTGTGCATGTCTGATGTTTGGTGATAGTCAATGCTCACCATGACTATTCTCTGCAGTTTCCATGTCCTGGGTAGCCAGACTGGCCTTAACATCACCCCATAGCACCAGGCCTACCAGGATGTCAGCCAAGCCAAACTAGAGTAGTTGGCAGGCCAAGTCAGAACCTTCACGGTTTCAAGGTCCTATGCATGAATTCCATCCACCAATAATGAGGGACTGAAGTCAATCATGGTAGGGGGAGGAGGAAATGTTTCTCATCATCTCTTATAGCAGACTAATGGCTCCCTGTATTTGAATTAGCAATGTTCACTTCTGCTTACATCACTAGAATTTCCAGATTTTGGCAAGCCAGGAAACTTCTGGTGATGGGATCCTCCCTCTATAGACTATAGTTCTTTGTTCTAGAGCAGACTGAGGGCTGATATCTATATCAACACAATTCCTCAGAACAATGGTGCTGCCACCCACAAGGAATGATAGCTAGATATGAACTACAGAAGAGAGTCTGATGGCATGTGGAGGGTAATGGGGGCATTCACATTAGAGCCTTCAGTGCTATCAACCTCTGAAGATACCAAAAGAATGGCCAGAGTTAACTCTTTGGAAGACAGCAAAAGAATGTTTTAGAAAACATATTACTCTTGAAAAAAACAAAAACAAAAAAGCAAGAAAGTGTGATGGATCATTGTTACCAAAACATTTCTTTTGGCTCTCAAATGTTAAAAAGAATTCCTCATTATATATATATACTTTAAAAATATCACTAATAAAAAAATAAGGTAAGAGTCCCACATTGGATATTTAAAATGCCACAACAGCCCTGAGCTAGGTACCTAAAGCCTATTCACCTGAAGGTCCTCTGTGCCCCAGATTGATTAAGCACACACACACACACACACACACACACACACACACACACACACACACAC
>CABHPQ010131829.1:988-18352 GCA_902168405.1 Peromyscus aztecus | reverse complement strand
TCAGTGTGGGTAACATAAGTGAGACCTTGTCTCAATAAAACAGGACAAAAAAGCAAAATGACAGGAAGGAGTTCTTTTTATTTATTACATTTTTAAACTTATTTTGTATGTGTATATATGGGTATGGCACAGCACACATATGGAAGTCAGGACAGCTAATTCTCTCCTACCAGGTGGGCCCCAGAGACAGAACTCGGGTCTTCAGGTTGGCAACAACTGCTTCTACCCACTGACCATCTCTCTAGCCTTGAGGAAATGTTCTTGATTGAAAGGTTGAAGATGCCTAATCAAAACAGTCCATGGTCCTTACTTAATGAGCCAGAAAAAGAAAAGGAAAAACAGTTTGGGGTGAGGATTAAAACAAAAAATATACCAGCCATATATATACCAGAATATATTCCTTCTTAGTTAAGTTTATACTTTAATAATAGAGAATATTTTTAGGAAACAAATGATAACAGTGTTTGGAGTGAATGAGAAAAAAACATGGGAAAATGTTAATTGACAAGTCTAGGTGAAGAGCATATAGGTGCTGGTTGGATGTTTGGGGGTGGGATTTTGTTTTTGTTATTTGAGACAGGGTCTTTTGCAACAGAAGCCGGCCTCATACCCACTGTGTAGCAGAGGATGACCTTGAACTCTTGATCCTCCTGTCTACCTCCCAAGTGCTGGGATTATAGGTAAATAGCGCCACACCTGGCTTTGTTTCTTCAAATAGGACAGACTTTATTTCATTCTTTTGTTTCTCCTTTTGAGACAGGATTTCATAATGTACCCCAAGTTGGCCTTGAAATCACTATGTAGTCCAGGCTGGCCTCAAAGTGTGAGCAGTCCTCTTGCCTCAGCCAAGTACCAGGATAACAAGTGTGAATCCACACCTAGCATGTTGTACTATTCTTTTAGTGTTTTGTAGATTGAAAATGTTCACACTGAGAAGTTGAGTCACTACCTCAAGTTCAGTGGTAATTACAGCCCAGTTGACCTCTGCGAGAGATTCCTTCAGTGATTGCTTTGTTTTTTGACAGGTGCCTTGGAGCACTATGTTAATGGCCTGGATCTGGTAAACAGAAGGCTACCTTATGGTCTTGCTCAGATTGGAGTGTGTTTCCATCCTGTTTCGGACACTAAGCAGATACCTAGCAGTGTTAAAAGGTACAAAATGTGGCAGATGACCTGGTTTGGTACTTAAATAAGAATCAATCATTCCCACTTTGGGATACATCATATACTCTCCTTAAAAGCTAACTTGTTTTTGTTTTTGTTTTTGTTTTTAACATATATACACAAAGAATTGGTGAAAAGACTGAAGCTTCATTGGTGTGGTTTACTCCTGCAAGAAATTCAAGCCAGTGGTTTGATTTCTGGTTGCGTCATAGGCTTCTGTGGTGGAGAAAGGTACTGCAATAATCATTTCAATAATTAATATTGAATTCTTCTATTTATTTGCCTTTCTGTACTTGTTTTTAAAGCAGGGCCTCATGTCACGCAGGCTGGTCTCAAGCTCCGTTATATAGCCTAAGATGACCTTGAACTTCTTACCTTTCTAAGCATTGGGATTATAAAGAGTGCTAACACTCCCGGCATATTGATCCACTTGCCTAAGCCTCCTGAGTACTGGGCTTAAGGGCATACACCACCACACCTGGCTTATAAATAGAACTTGAGGTAGCTATGGGTATTGTGTGTGTGTTCGTGCATTTGTTTTAGTTTCTTTAAGGAAAAAAAAAGACTGTAGCTGGAGAGATGACTCAGTTATCTTCCAGAGGACCAGAGTTTGGTTCCCAACACCCCAGGTAAGCAGTTTACAGCTGCCTGTAACTCCACTTCTAAGGAATCTGACTCCCTCTTCTGGCCTCTGAAGGCATCTGTAAACATGTGGCATACAGACAGGTACACATAAATGAAAATGAATCTTTAAAAAAAAAAAAAACGTTGCTGCATTTTTATTTGGAGCAAGCCCATCACAAATGCCATAGCAAATGTGTGACAGTCAGAGGGGAACTTGAGGGAGTTAATTCTCTCTTTCCACTATGTGGGTTCTGGGGATCCAACGCATGCAGGCTTAGAAGCAAACACCTTATCCATCTCAGTGGCCCAGGTGTGGGTTTTTTTGAGACAAGGCAACCCTCCAACCCAAGCTGGCCTGGATAGAATTCACTTTCAGCTCAGTCTGACTTACAGCTGGTGGCAGCCTTCTTAGTTTAGCTGGAATTACAGGTGTGAGTCTCCAGCCCGCCTGTTCGGGTTTTTCAGTTTGTTGAAATCCTGGAGATGGAATCTAGAGCCTTGAATGTGCTGGACAAGCACTCTGCTGCTGAGCCACACTCTCACACTGCTGTGCCGAGTTCATAAGAGAGAGCTAGAATAGGAGATACAAACAGAAAGCTCTGTGCAGTGGTGCTTATTGTTCCAATGGGTATCAGGGGTCCCTCGGGACAGATCTGCTGAGCTCAGATGCCGCGGCTGAACCCTTATGTTCCTGACCTAACTACTTTTCAACCTGTTGCTGGATAAAAGTCTCAGGCAACCCTCATTCTCAGAGGTAATTATGGAACTAGAAGTGAATTAATCCCAGCACTCAGAAGCAGAAGCAGGAGGATCTTTGGTCTACATAGAGAGACCCCGTCTCAGAAAACAAAGCAAAAGTAGATTAACATCTCATCAAACCAACAAGACCCTTTGTTTTGCAGTTTGCTATGAGTCCATCTAACTTCAGCAGCACCGACTGTCAAGATGAAGCAGGACGAAAGGGAAGCAAACTTTACTATAGCTTTCCCTGGGGAAAGGAACCAATAGAGACACTGTGGAACCTTGGAGATCAAGAACTTCTACACATGTATCCCGGGAGTGTGTCTACGTTACAGGTGTGTGTCACCCTGAGCTCCCAAGTGTCCTTTACCCAGATTCTTTGTTTTCTGAACCAGAGAAGGATCATTGTATGGTGTCCTGTGACTGACTCCCTAATAACTCTGTGTACATTTTTTGATAGTACTCAGCCACATAACCATGACTGCAGCCGTCAAGGTCAGGAAATTAACGGTAACCCACCACTATTAGCCATTCCACAAAGCCCATGAGATTTAATTGACCATCCCAGTAATGTGCTTGGCAGGCGCAGGATGCAGTCTGGAGCACCATGTTCCATGGGGTTGACCTGTCTCTGGTCTCAGATGAATAGTTCCTTTTACCTTTTCCTTTCTTATGTTCCTGGCTTTCTTGAAGAGGAGAGTTACTTTGTATTTGAGCAGATCTTTCAGAAGTTTTCTGATTTGTGTATTTGTGCCAGGAATATGATGTGGGGGAGTGGTGCCCTTCCCGGGGCATTTCAGGGAACATTGATGGGTATCATCAGTATGTTATCTTCTGTCACTTGATTAAGATGGCGTCTGCTAGGTCCTCAGTGTACATTCATTTACAGTCTGTTCTGCTTTCTGTGTGGGTGTTTTGCCTGCATGTATCTCTGTGCACCACATGCGTGCAGTGCCCCAGAAGAGGCCATCACATTCCCTAGAACTGGAGTTGCAGTTGCAGCCCACCATGTGGGTACTGGGAATCGAACCCTAGTCCTCTGCAAGAACAAGTTCTCTTAACCAACCCCTGAGTCATCTCTCCAGCCCTGTCCAGTGTATGTTCATTTATATCTTGGGATGAAACCCAGGTCTTACTGAGTGTAAATCCAGGAACTGAGTGTATAGTGTATGCCTTTAATCCCAGAACACCTAAGGTTGAAACAGATTCAGCATCAACAAGGGCTATACATAGTCAGATACTGGCTCAAAAAATAAACCAGGGTTTTAGAGATAGTTGAGCTGGTAAAAGCACTTCCTGCTGAGCTTGACAACTGAGTTCAGTTCCCGGGCCCCACGTGGTGAAAGTAACCCCAAGTGGTCCTCTTAATCTCAGATGCATGTACTGGCACTTGTATCCCCCCTCCCCCCCATCACACACATATAATAATGGTAAAGGAGCTATTTAAACATGTTCCTTTTCCAAATAGCAGGCCTCTCCCAGGAAGCACTGAAAAAGTTCTGGGACCTAGGCCACTCCAGGTGAGTCAGCTCATCCTCTCAGAGAGCAGAGCTGCTAGGTTTGACATTTACAGGTGACTGAACTTGAAGCAGAAGATTGTGTCATTGTATCTGGGCCCAATGCTCAGCATGGTCCTGGCATGGGGTAGGTGCTTTATAAAATGAATTTGATATTTTTTATTTTCTGATTGTGTAAGTCTAAAATGTATAACTTTAAGAAAAAGTTCTGCTAGCTAGCTGGGCATAGTGTCCCACACCTTTAATCCTGGGACTCGGGAGGCAGAGGCAGGTGATCTCTGAGTTTGAGGCTAGCCTGGTCTACATAGTGAGTTCCAGGACAGTCAGAGCTATACAGTGAGTTCCTGTCTTGAAAAACACACACACCAAAAAAAAAAAAAAAAAAAAAAAAAAGCTGGGCAGTGGTGGCAGTGCACGCCTTTAATCCCAGCACTTGAGAGGCGAGGCAGGCGGATCTCTGTGAGTTCGAGGCCAGCCTGGTCTACAAAGCGAGTTCCAGGACAACTAGGACTGTTATACAGAGAAACCCTGACTCAAAAAAGAAAAGAAAAGAAAAACACACACAAGAAAAAAGTTCTGCTAAATAGTACTTTATTTTATTCTCTTCTGTGAAGGGTCGAGATGGGCGGAAAAACGTGGTTCCTTGTGTCCTGTCTGTAAATGGGGACCTAGACCTAGGAACGATGGCTTACATCTACGATTCCTTCCAGCTCTCAGAGAACTCCTTTGCAAGGAAGAAGAGCCTTCATCGAAAGGTGCTTTTGCCGTTTCACACGGACTGGGAAACTAAAATTATGTGGGTTTTTGTTGTTTGGTTTTCCTTCTATACATTAACTTTCCTTCTTCCTCTTGCCCCTTGTCTCAGGTGCTTAAACTTCACCCTTGTTTAGCCCCTGTTAAGGTTGCTTTGGACGTGGGCAAAGGCCCGACAGCAGAACTGAGACAGGTGGGTTAAATGTATTTAATTGTCGCGACTTTTTAAGAGCTTACATTTACCCTCTGTGCGGGTGCTCCTGTGTGGCGTGGAGGCCAGGGTGCTCCTGTGTGGCGCGGAGGCCAGGACATCTTGGGTGTAGTTCTGTCCCTCCACCGTGTGGGTCCAGGCCCTGGGATGGAACTCAGGTGCCCAGGCAGTACTGCCTTTCCTCACTGAGCCGTCTTGCTGGGTTGCTAGGAAGTTGTCAGGAAGCAGTTGTGTGGTTGACTTCCTGAATGCCGTGCTGGGGTTTCTCAGGCTGTCCCTTTCTCACCTGTCACATGACTTTACAGTTAACATGTTAACATGGCTTTCCTGTTGTGTGTTTTGAATGATAATGGTGATAATTCTTGGTTGGTGTAAAACTATTTCTTGAAAGATTTGCAGTCAATATTCAGTTGGCATTGCTTAATTTCTTCATTTTTAGAGGATGTATGCTGTTCAGTGTATAAACTCAAACACTGTAAAACTAAACAGTTGACATGAACTTTAGAGAGTGAAGAACGTGGTTTAGAGTTTTACAAGCACTTTTCTTTCACATTTGAAATCTATTTTTTTTCCTCCAGGTTTGTCAAGGGCTACTTAATGAATTACTAGAAAATGGGATTTCTGTGTGGCCTGGTTATTTGGAGACTGTGCAGTCTTCACTAGAGCAACTCTATTCAAAGTAAGGATTATCTTCCTTGTCATTAGTTTGATTATGTTTCATTATACTAATAGAAACAAATCTCTTCTAAATATAATCTTAAAAATGAGGCTGGAGCTGGGCGGTGGTGGCGCATGCCTTTAGTCCCAGCACTCAGGAGGCAGAGGCAAGTGGATCTCTGAGTTCCAGGCCAGCCTGGGCTACAGAGTGAGTTCCTGGACAGCCTGGGCTACACAGAGAAACCCTGTCTCGGAAACCAGAAGCTCCAATGGGCTGGAGAGATGGCTGAGTGCTTGCTGCTCTTCCAGAGAACCCAAGCTTGGTTCCGGCACCCCTGTTGAGATGCTCACATCACTTACTCACTTAGAACCTGCAGCTCCAGAGACTCAGCCCCCTCTTCCACCCACCGCAGGCACTGCAGACGTGAGCATGCACATGCAGACACACATACATAGACGTCAAACATAGCCAGGTGGTGGTGGCACACACCTTTAATCCCAGCACTCAGTGAGTTCGAGGCCAGCCTAGTCTACAGAGCGAGATCCAGGACAGGCATCAAAGCTCCACAGAGAAACCCTGTCTCGAGAAAAAAAAAAAAAAAAAAAAATCTCAGAACCCAATGCCATCCGGGAAAGGCATTCCAGTGATGTTCTTTCAGTTCTGATTTTATATGCTTAACTTTCATCCCTGGATAACTGAGATATATCTGTAAATACTTGTCAAATACTGTTCCTTGCTATGGCAATTAGCTCAAGGCATAAAGTTCTGTGAAAGGAAAAGCTAGAAAATTTTTTTTTTAAAGACAAGGTTTCTCTACATAGTGCTGGCTGTCCTGGAACTCACTCTGTAGACCTTGAACTCAGAGATCCTCCTGCCTCTGTCTCCCAAGTGCTGGGATTAAAGGCATTTGCCACCACTGCCTGGCTAAGATCATTTTTTTTAAAGATTTATTTAGTTCCGTGTTTGCCTACATGGATGTATACCACCTGTGTACCTGGCACCCATGGGAACCAGAATGAGGCAATGGAAGCCTGGATCTGCAGTTACAGACGGCTGTGAGCCACCATGTGGGTGCTGGGAAGGTCCTCTGAGAGCAGCCAGTGCTCCTGCACTGCTGATTCGCTCTCTGTGGGTGTCTGCTAGTATGGGTGTGCCATGCACATAGTTCAGAAACCTTTTTTTTTTTTTTTTAACGTGTATGGGTGTTCTGCCTGTGTGCATATTTGTACCATGTGTGTGCAATGCTCACAGGACAGAAGAGGACATCAGGCCCCTGGAACTGGAGTTACAGGGTTTTTTTGAGACCACATCTATTCTGGGGAGGAGGGGGGGGGTCCCTGCAAGCTCTACAGCCTGCAGCAAAACAGTCCTTGATCCTCAGAGAAACAAGATTGAAACTTGGTTCAGCCCAACTTAGTTAGCCAGTGCTGGGTCATCCTTCTAGAGTCTGATACCAGGTAGTTTATTTTAACTATATTTAAGCACTGTACAGTTTTGGAAAAAAAGTTACCCTGATGACGGTTAACTCAGTCCCCAGTGTACAACAAAGCTTAAGACATGTTTACCTTGGAACTCTTTACAAAATACACATGGCCTCTTCCATAAAGATGGATTCTGTAGACTTAGAAACAATGCTCAGGATAAGGGTCTAGGGAGAATGACTGAGGTAAACACAATGCCCGTGGGAGTCAGGATTAGCCTGGCCCTAAGATAACATAGAAGTCACTTAGGTTGTTGTAAAGTACAAGCAACATCACTCTTAAGGATGGTTTTATGGACTGAGAAGCAATGCTCCAGATTTAGGAGGGAAAGTCGGGAATAAACAATATTCTGGGGGATTCAGGTGAAGCCTGGCCCTACAGATAGCGACTGATCACAAGGTTGTAAACTGCAGCCTTTCCCAGCATTCCATGAAGATAAGTAAACATCCTTTGAAGGACAAACATCCATATTTATCCTTCCTTTGGAGAGATAAACATGTATGTTTAACTTTTCCTGGTTTCCCTAGTGCTTATCTGTGCACAAGGACCTCTTACCCTCTACACACATTTCATCCACGTCTAGGCTGGCTTTGAACTCAATGTGTAGCTTAGTATTACCTTAATCTTTGATCATCCTGCCGCGTCTTCCTGAGTGCTGGGATCACAGGCATATACCACCATGCCTAGTTTTTAAAAAATGAATGTTTGGGGCTGGAGAGATGGCTCAGTGGTTAAGAGCACTGCCTACTCTTCAAGAGGACACAGATTTGATTACCAGCACCTACATGGCAGCTCACAACTCTCCATTAACTTCTTTGCCCTCTGGCACATATGTGATACACAAATATACATACAAGCAACACACTCATACAAATAAAATAAAAGTAAATAAAATAAAAGTTTAAAAGTGAATGTTTAGGGGTTGGGGATTTACCTCAGTGGTAGAGTGCTTGCCTAGCAAGCACAAGGCCCTGGGTTCGGTCCTCAGCTCCAGGGGAAAAAAAAAGTGAATGTTTAATCTGATTTGGAAATCAGGAAGGCCAGTGTGGATTTATTCATGATTGAATTAGAAGCAATAGGTTAGCATGTTAAGTCATAAATGAAGTGTGGATTTGTTATAATCTGTTATATACCAAATCCTGGCTTTAATATGGTTTATTTAAGAGACTTTAGTCCACAAGTATTTTTCTGTCATTAAAGCCAAAGTCAAAAGGCTAAGGTCATTGTGAAATTCATTCATCATACCCCCTCAGGTGCCAGTGTTTATTTCTTAGGTTTTAGTTTTTCTGACTTTTAGCCAATACAGTAAATTCAAAACTTCACTTGGATTATGCTTCAGAAAAGGGGGGTTGTGATTTGGTCCCACTCTCCAGTCATGACTGGCTGAAGTCCAAGTGACTTGGACTCTAAGGTATCAGATGTTGGGGTGAGGAGCTGATGTTGTATGGGTGCTCATGTGTTTTGCTTGACTCTAGGTATGATGAAATGAGCGTCCTCTTTACAGTTCTGGTCACTGAGACAACTTTGGAAAGTGGATTAATCCAGCTGAGAAGTAGAGACACCACAATGAAGGAAATGATGCACATCTCCAAACTGAAAGACTTTCTAATCAAGTATCTAGAATCTTCTAAAAAGGTGTAGTTCTTCATATTTCTGTAATAAATAGTCTCTATTGATTTTGTTAGCTTACATTAAAATGGTTTTGGCCCTTTTGTATTTATAACAAAGTGGACATTTTTTGTCTCTTTCTTTGATTTGGTTTTTATTACCCTTTGATATGGTCTATTATGAAAACACAAATCCTGATCTGCCAAGTAAGCAAGACCAGGTTGGGCTATATGGTGAGACCTTGTCTCAAAAATAAAAAAGAAAAGGAAAAACTCCTGAGGCTGAATGCACTCACTACTGTACTCCCAGCACTGGGGAGGCTGGGACAGGAGGCTTGGTGAGCGTTCTAGGCTAATCTAGGCTTCAGAGTGAGACTTGGTCTCCAAAACAAACGAACGAGAAAGTTGTTGAGGTGGCTCAGCAGGTAGAGGCACTTGCCACCACGCCTGAAGAGTTTGGTACCCAGCACACACATGGTAGACGGTGAGAACCAAATCCTCCAAGTGTGAACCATGACAAGATCAATTTAATAAGAAATAAAAGGAAATCAAGGGGTTGGGCAGTCCGAAGCTAGTGTAACAGTAAATAGGTGGGGACTTGGGTGCTTCCTGTCTTCCTATTCTGCTTTTACTTGCTTGGTTCATTTTGGTTTTGGGGAACAGGATCTCAAGTAGTCCAGGCTGGCCTGCATCTTGATGTGTAGCCAGTGAAGACCTTAAACTCCTGATCCTCCTGTGATCCCACCTCCTGTGTGCTGGGATTACAGGTGTATACTACCACACCCAGTTTATGTAGTGCTGGGGATTGAACCCAAGGCTTTGTACATGCTTAACAAATACTCTATCAACCAAGCTACATCCCCAACTCCCAACTGTAGGTATTCTGTAGAATCTAAAATGAACCACTGTTTTGCAATATCCTTCGTATTTGTAATACTGAAAATTGAACCTAGGACTTGACATCTTCCTGTTTGATCCTCCCAGGATGATTGGTGTAAGCTGCCATGCCCAGCCATGCTTGTATGTGTCTGTGTAAATACACAAATACAGGTGCACATGTGTGTGTGTGCACCCCAGGAAATCCCAAAGATCCTCCTGTTTCTGCTGTCCACTGGCTTTTAGTGGGTGCTGTTGTTTTTATCTAAGTTCTGTTTACCAACAGACACTCGGGAGGCAGATATTGGGGTGAAAACCTGCTAGATCAGAGAAGCCGAGAAGCTGACCTTCCTTTTCAGATGGAGACCCAGCAAAAGAATGTCTGTCCACCCCATCCCAAACTAAAAAGGACCACGAATCTCTTAAGTCCTTCCCTCCTCCTTCCTCTGTGTCTCTATCCATCTTCCCAGGTCCTCTGTACTCTCTATGGCTAATTCTTGTCAACTAGTCGCTGGCTTCACCCACTTAATCAAGGTTAATTTTATTAACAGAGTTTCACAGTGTGATCAAATAGCCCACAACATTTCCCACTTTTTGTCTTAAGTAAAAAGGAAAGGTTTTAACTCTTAACACAGTAAAATAATATACAGCACAATTATAAATAAAATACAAGACCAATTATCAGGCAAGAATTACATCTATCCTATCTTGGTGAGTTCAACATTTTATACCTAAACCACTTTCTATCATAACTTGTATTACAAACCTAAAAATACCTTTTTAGGCCTTAAAACATTTTCTTAGATAAACAGTGTAAGCTTTTATGTCTCTCAGTCTTACACATTTTACATCTCTTTTGTAAGTTTCTTTTCTAAGTTTGGTTACAAGGAAAACTATAACTATCTAGTCTTTGATTCCCATCAGAGACCCGAGAAGAATATAATATTACCTGAGTAAACAGGAAGTGCAGAGCAAGCAACTTCCAAAACTATAGAAATGACAGAGACAGCTGACTGCCTGGACAGCCACCCAAGGTTTCTCTGTAACATTGGGGCATCCATCTTCATCCTGCTGGCCTAGAATATCTAACAAACTTTTCCTGAAGCAGGAATTTTGAAGGACTGTCCTACCTTGTCTTGGCAAAGTACAGCATTCATCTCCTTTGTGTCCTGCTTATCCAATTTGGACAGTATGCTGTCAGCAGTCCAGGCAAGGGCAGTTTCTTGCCCAATGGCTGACTTTACCATATTGAAAGTAAACTCTATATGGAGTTTCTTCGATGCCCATTATCCTTTCTGAAGTGGTGCTGCTTGGAGCAGATGTATCTCATTGTCATGAAAAAAGCCTTATATTATTAAAAACATCTTAAATGCCATATTCTGTAGATCTCTGAAGGGTTTGAAGATCACTTACCTATCTAAAATACATGAGGCTAAATAAAGCTTATTCCTGTCTACATTATAAACCCTTACTACAAGTTTGTTACCTTAATGTTACCTTGTTATCATCCTAAACAGTCTGTAATAGTAGCTTCCAAGGACTAGAACTTTACATTACAATTGTAAATGAGTTGCATAGGTACAATACCTTACAGTACATTGTAATAAAAATAACCTTAAATTTGTATCAATATGAAAATCCATACCAATGTAAAATATTTGAGACTAGTGGTTGCTTTTTAGTAAAGTAGATTTATCCTATCATTCCTATATCCCCTCTTTTCTCTTTTCAGAAAGAGATCTCTGAACCTCCTTTGCTTAATTTCCTCCCTGGCTATGACCAGTAACTTGCAACTAACCCCCAGACAATAACAATCTTCCATAACCCACAGAATGATAACAAAACAAAACAAAAACAATCCACCCCATCTCTCAGTAATGTGGGCATAGGGTTCTTAAAATTACTTACTGTTGTCTGGGGGTAGCAGCATCTTTAGGGGACCCTGAGGAAATTGGGATAATGGTCAAGTCTTGGGAGAGCTAGCTCTATCATTTGTTGTCCAGTCTGTGTGACGGGAAAGTGCCGGGCTTATCTGAAGTCCTGGCTGGAGTAGTCTGTGAAGCCTGGACCATCATAGCTAACAACTTTGAAGTTGTCCTGAGCAGCTTGTAGTCCAAAGCTGATCTGTGGGTGTTGTTTGTCAGTTTAATGGAGCAGCTTGTAGTCCAAAGCTGATCTGTGGATATTGTTTGTCAGTTTAATGGTGTTAACACAGTCTGGGTGGATCTGTCATTGCAAAGCCTCATCATCTTTTTGGAGACCTCAAAGGCCACTGTTAGGAATGGTCATGGTTCACTGTAGAAAACTTAATAATTTTAAATGCCATATATAGCAGATCTCTGCAAGGTTAGAGGACCACAGTCTTTTAAGAACATCTGAGGTATACAAACTTAATTCCTAGTTGCCTGCTTCAGACTCAAACCCAAAAACATGTACAGGAAACTAAATGAAGCTTATTTCTAGAATTAGTACTCTATATGACCACTTAATATCACAACAGACAGTTTATGTTTATATATTAATCTTATAGATTTTTGAGATAATATTTATACCTTAAGAAAATTTTTAAAGAGTCAAAACCAAAGGATTATGAGATTAAGAACAATAGAATAGTCCCTTAATTTTGGTTTTCTTCTGTCCCATACTAGGAGGCTCTTCAGACATTAGACAGAGATTTTGGATTTTCCTTTAACAAGCATGCTTGGGTTTAGGGAAGGAGAGAGCCATGCTCCAACTCCAAAGCTAGCTTTAATTTTTAATTGAATTGAGACCACAAAAAGACCATTTGCCTTTTATGTTTGTACAGAGTAGCAAAAACAAGCATTTGGGAAGATTTATGAAATTCTACCCTGCTAGCGGTGTGCTATACCATTTGGCCGATTTACTCTTTTTCTTGGAACATTTTCTCTTGATGATTCATCCATCTTCTTCAGATGTCTCATTTGTCCAGTGGTCTTCAGATTTCTTAGTGGAGTGCTTGTATTCTCTTGGAAAAACAAAAATAAAACCTTACCCCAACCCTAACTTTGGGGAGTTCCTTTTTTGGCTAGTTATATCTTTGTTAAGGCAAAATGTTTTTTGGAAACGAAAAAAGTATTATCTTTTAATAAATTTTTTCATGCCTGATCAAATGAAAGGCATTTGTTAATCTTACAAGTTAGTTTAGATTGGATGGTCACACTGTTTGATGAACTATTGCCTCTCCTAATCAAGAGTTCTCTCCTGTTCAAATCTAATGTTTATCAGTCTTGATGGTATCCATAGCTTGTCTCCTGTGGAAACAAAAACAAAACCTCTTCCCTATCTTAACACATATCCTGGTTTCCATTCTGAAGTCAACACATCTTTAAAGTATACACACTGATTTAATTCAGCAGGTTTTTTCTACTATCCAATGTCTCTCCACAGCTGTTGTTCCTTTCTCATTAGCATTTAGAAAATTTAAAGTTAATAAAGCATTGTGTAATCTATCTGGTGGGGGGTGCCTTTATTATCCCTTTCTTTTTTACTAAGCATATCTTTTAAAGTGTGATTATATCTTTCTATAACTGTTGTCCTGTAGGATTATGTAATATATCTGTAATATGCTTTATGTTATAATATGCAAAAAACTGTTTCATTTTACTGGAGACATATGCTGGAGTATTATCAGTCTTAATTTGTACAGTTATTCCCATAATGGCCATGATTTCTAATAAATGTGTAATTACAGAATCAGCCTTTTCAGAACTTAAAGCAATTGTCCACTGAAATCTTGAATATGTATCTATGGTATGGTGCACATATTTTAATTTCCCAAACTCTAAAAAATGAAATGCATCCATTTGCCAAGTTTCCTTTCTTTTAATACCTTTTGAGTTACTTCCTGCAGGTGATAGTTTGGTTATACAAAGAACAAATAGGACATTTCCTTGGTTTGTTGCCAAGTGATGGAAAAATCTTTCTTCAAACCTTTGCTATTAACATGGTGTTTTTTATGAAACTATGAGGCTTTTAGCACATTTCCTATTAATAGCTGATCAATGTCATCATTACCTTGTGCCAGAGGGCCTTGTAGACCCTTATGGGATCTAATATGTGTTATATACAATGGATGATTTCTATTTCTGATTACTTGTTGTAATTGAATAAATAACAAAGTTAATTCAGAATTACCTGGGATAATTTCAGTGGTTTTGATATGTAGAACCACTCTTTTTGTATAGAGAGTCAGTAACTATATTAAGAGGCTCTGGAAGATCAAATAATACCATGAGAATAGCATATACGTCTAATAAAAATGAACTGAATCATAAAGGCTTTGAGCCACTTATTTTTCCTGACTTATAATCTTCCTTTCCTGATTTATTTACATCAGTATAGAATGTAGGGGCTCCAGAATTTGGTGTTTCTCATACTATGTAAGGGACGATCCAATTAGTTCTTTTTATAAACTGGAGTCTCTTGCTTTGGGGATATTTGTTGCTAATCTTTCCCAATAAATTACTGCAAGGTCTTTGCCAATGTTCATTTTCTGCCCTTAATGAGGAAATTTCAACATTAGTAAAAGGTACTACAAGTTGTGCTGGGTCTATTTCTGCTAACTGACTCCCATTTTTCCTTTCAGAATGAATGAATTCAGAAATCTTTTCTACATAAGTCTTTAATTTTTTACTCTGTTTGTGTAAAATATTTGTGCTAACAATATCCATTCTAAGATATTATTTTCTCTCTACATAAGAATCCCTGTGGGAGAATGCATAGAAGGTAAAATAACCAGAATACAGTCAGGCTCTGGATCCAAGTAATCCACAAGTTCATCCTGTAATCTCTTTTCTACCAAAGCCAGTTCTTTCTCAGCCTCAGCTGATAATTTTCTTGGACTATATAAGTTCTTATCACCTTGTAAGGTTTGAAACAGAATACTTAGCTCTTGAGTAGTTAATCCAGTTGTGAGCCTTAGCTAGTTAATATCTTGAAGCAATTTTTTTTTTTTTCAAGAAAGGGTTTCTCTGTGTAGCTTTGCGCCCTTCCTGGAACTCACCCTGTAGACCAGGCTGGCCTCGAACTCACAAATATCCACCTGCCTCTGTCTCCCGAGTGCTGGGATTAAAGGTGTGTACCACCACCACCCTCGAAGCAATTTTTGAAAATCATTAAGAGTTCATTATTGACCTCTCCTGATTTGTACTTTCTATGGTTGAATTTTCTGTAAACATACCTTATGTTCTAGGTAATTAATAGAATCTCCTCTTTCTATTTTTTCAGGAGGAGTTTGTAATCCCCAACAAAGCAAAATTTTCTTTACTTCATCAAGCATTTTTTCTAAGGTATTTACATCTGAATCACCTAGTGAGATACCCATATAATGGAAAATTATAGATTGAGGAAACTTTATGAATTATTTCTAATGGCTGTTGTACAAAATATTTATACAAGGTTGGGCTGTTTAACATTCCTTGTGGGGCTGAAGAGAGATTGCTCAGCAGTTAAGCAAGCACTGGTGCTCTTCCAGAGGACCCGGGTTCATTTCCCAGCACCCACATGGCAGCTCACAACTGTCTGTACCTCCAGTTCCAGGGTACCTGACCCCATAGAAAAATACCAATGTACATAAAATAAAATAAAAATTCCTTGTGGGAGAAATTTCTAATGGTATAATAGTACCTTTTAATGGGCTGGTAATTATTAAAAGTAGTCACTGTAAAGGGAAGTTTTTCTCTATCCTGTTCTTGTAAAGGTATATTAAAAAAGCAGTCTTTTGGGGCTGGAGAGATGGCTCAGAGGTTAAAAGCACTGACTGCTCTTCCAAGGGTCCTTAGTTCAATTCCCAGGAACCACATGGTGGCTCACAACCATCTGTAATGAGATCTGGTGCCCTCTTCTGGCCTGCAGGGATACATGGAGACAGAACACTGTATACATAATAAATAAATCTAAAAAAAGCAGTCTTTTAAATCAATCACTATAATAGACCATCCTTTAAGTAATAAAGACAGCAAGGGAATTCCAGGCTGTAGCACTGGCTGGATCATCTTATTAATAGCTCCCAGATCTGTTATCATTCTCCATTTTTCAGATTTTTTTGTCTTTTTTTTTTTGTTTGTTTGTTTTGTTTTGTTTGTTTTTTTCGAGACAGGGTGGTTTCTCTGTGGTGTTTTGGTGCCTGTCCTGGATCTCACTCTGTAGACCAGGCTGGACCTGAACTCACGGAGATCCACCTGGTTGTACCTCCCGAGTGCTGGGATTAAAGGCATGTGCCACCACCACCCAGCTCCAGATTTCTTTTTAATAATAAATGTAGGAGAATTCCAAGAACTGATTGATTCTTCAATATGTTGAGCATTTTGCTGCTCCTGAACCAGCCATTCCAATGCCTGTAATTTTTCTGATGTCAAAGGCAATTGGTCCACCTACACAGGCTTGTCAGTTAACCATTTTAAAGGTAGGGCTGTTGGTACCTTTGAAAGATCAACATTTGTTGTGTCCTGCTTATGTACAACCTGAACAGTCTGTGACTATTCTTGATAATACCTTTTAATATTTCTCTCAGAAGCACCACCTATTTTATGGTTTTTCTGAGATTGGAGTAATGTTAATCTGTGTTTTCCATTGCTGTAACAATTCCTGCCCTCCTAAATTCATTGCTACATTAGCCAATATGACTTTAATTTTCTTATCTGTCCTTCTGGCCCTAGACACTCAACCCACTTCATACTTCGTTTTACCTGAGATCAAGTTCCAATCCTTAGAAGCTGAACATTTATTTACCTCCTGAAAAGGCCAATCTGGATGCCAAGATTTTGGTGAAATTATGGTTATATCTGCACCTGTGTCCAGTAATCCTTCAATTACAGTGCCATTTATTTGTGTTTTTAGCTTTGGTATTTGATCATTTATAGAAGTTTGCCAAAATGCTTGTTTTATGTTCTTCAGAAGCCACTGCGTGATCTCAATGCCACCTGTTGGACACCAAATGTTGTTTTTATCTAAATTGTTCTAGTTACCAGTAAAGACCCAAGAGTCAGGTTTTCAGTTAGAACACCTGCTAGATCAGAGAAGCCAAGAAGCAACCACTGACCTTCCTTTTTGGCTGGAGACCCAGCAAGAGAGTGTCTCTCCACCCAGTCCCAAACCAAAAAGGACCATGAATCTCTAAGTCCCTACTCCTTCCTGTGCGTCTCTCTTATTTGTAATCCTGGCTCCTCCATCCTCTCTATGACTAATTCTTGTCAACTAGTTGCTGTCTCCACCCCTTGATCCAAGGTTAATTTTATTAACACAGTTTCTGAGTTTCACAGTGCGATCAAATGTCCTGGGGCTGGAGAGATGGCTCAGTGGTTAAGAGCACTGGCTGCTCTTCCAGAGGACCTGGGTTCAATTCCCAGAACCCGTATGATAGTTACAACTGTCTGTAACTCTAGTTCCATAGTAGCTGACACCCTCACACAGACATACATGCAGGTAAAACACCAATGCACATAAAGTAAAAATAATAAATAAATTAATAAAAATATCCCCCAACAGCGTATTGCTTGACAAGCACTTACCAGCTGTGCTACCTCCGTAGCCCAGTCTTGAACTTCTGATTTTCCTGCCTCTCCAGTGCTGGGATTATAGGCATGTGCCACAACACCTAGTTTGTCAGTGTCACGACAATCAGTCTACCAGCTGAGCTACACCCTGGCCTTCCATTCTAGTCTAGTTTCCTTGCTCTTTCTTCCTTTCTTTTTCTTTCTTTCTTTCTTTCTTT
>CABHPQ010131827.1:0-15510 GCA_902168405.1 Peromyscus aztecus | reverse complement strand
ACACACACACACACACACACACACACACACACACACACACACACACACACACCCCTTTTGAGTCCTCAGCCTTTTACGGCCACATTGATTTTTGTAGATCTTGCAGCTTCTCCCTTGTGTATCTTCTGATGTGGGTCTGGGTGTCCATTGTATGTATGTTAATCCCTTTTTTGCCTGTTAAGTTGTTCCTTTCTTCTCTTCCTCTAATGCTGCGCTTGAACCCAGGGCCTCTGTGCTCTACCATTTGTCTGTATCTCCAGCCCTGTTTCAGTTCTTTCTCATTCTCTTTGTTTTTTCCTTCTGTCCAGTATCTAGTGTAAATTAGCCAATAGCTTTGGAAGACTTTGAGAAACAACAGTCCTTTGATAGAACACTTTTGATTTCAGTTTCCTAAACACACAGGCCAGAAATGTGTGCTTTTATTTGGGAAGTTTTTCTGGTGGTATTTTTTATTTCTTTCCTCTCTTACTCTATCTAGAACCTCTGCTATTTGGATGTTAGACACCCCCCTCCCCTTAATTTTCTCCTGTCTCTTACTTTTCTGCGAAATGGGAAAATTTTCTCAGGTTGTTTTGAGACTGGGTCTCACACTCAGAGCTGCCTGCCTCTACCTCCTGAGTGCTGGGATAAACTGCCAGCACCACCACAACCAGCCAAAATTTCTCAGTTTTATCACTAATCTTTTAAAATTTATTGTTTTTATCTATTCAGTTCCTGGAAATCAGGAGCTCTTCTCAGTCCTCTGAGTATTTATGTGGTCATGAGAGTCCTCTTAGATATACATCCATACTCTTCCTGTAGGGCATGTGCCGTCGTGTGTGTGTGTGTGTGTGTGTGTGTGTGTGTGTGTGTGTGTGTGTGTGTGTGTGTAGTCTTCTCTGTTTTTGTTTTCTCCAAGTTTACTGTATTTCATTTTGGTCTTTGCTTTTGTTACTGGAAATGTTCCTGAAATGTCTGTTTTTCACTCTTCTAAGCCCTACAATACAGACTGTTTAATCCCCACTCCATCCCCTTAAGGCAGTTGTGCTATCTTTTATTATAGAAATAAGGAAACTAAGTATGGAAGAATTAATAATTCAATGGTTGCAGAACTAAGGCAGCAGCAGAGCTAGAATTTGAACCAGCAGCTTGGAGGCTCTTGAATTCACCCTGATAACCATGGTACTAGCCTGTTTCTCCATCTCTAGGTTTCCCTATTATAACAGCTCCAAGTCTAAGGATGTGGACAGAGGCCTTCAGTGTCATGAGAGACTTCCATCTTAGCTGACATCAGTTAATTCGTTACCTAGTTATGAACCTTTCTCCAAGATATTTCTCTTCCTTCTCCATGGAATTACAAAAGACTAGGTTATAGGACTCCAGAACTATCATGGGTGTTAGCTCTAAGTGGTGCAGACCGTCGGACCCGAGGAGCGCCTGCTCCTGACAGTGTCAGCACTTGAACTAAACCTCTTTGCACCTTATTGAGTTTTGGGTTTTTGTTGAATTAGGGTCTCACACTATAGCCTAAGTAGCTTCTAACTCATAATCCTGCTTCTACTTAATTCCACATAACCCTGAGACTGGGGTCACAGGCACGGAGCACCGTTCTGCTCTTTGGCTTTCTTGTAGAATGAAGGGAATAATACCTGCCTTGCTGGATAGCTGTTAGATTTCAAGGTGCACTGCAGGCCATCAGGAAATGGCAGCTATTATTATCTGCTCATCTAGTAATCCTTCCAAAGAGGGAGCATTAAGATGGCTGTTCTGTTTTTATGAACTCTCTCTAACTCCTTAATTGTTTCCTCTTGTTGAGTTACAAAGCAGCATTTTGATAATGTGGTCTAGAGCTTTGCCTTGAGTCTACACCAAGGTCACTAGTTTGTAGCTTTTGGCAATCACTTTTTTTTTTTTTTTTTTAAATCAGAACAATGCTTGTCTGTCTTCACTTTCCTTTGAGGCCTTGGCCAGGGTTTTCCTTGTAGTCTGAGGTGGGATGTGTTCTGCCTACTAGGGTGATCTGAACTCTTCGCCAATGTGTAGTACTGGTATTTCTCGGAGCTTTCTTTGGCTTTAAGTTTTTCAGACCATTGTGAAATCTCTTCTCTCCAGTCTGAGACTCCTTACATAGAGAACCAGAATGACCTAGGAATTCAGCAGCTCTCCGTTTCAACCCCTCACAGCCATGTCTCTTTAACACAGTTGTCAGCAGACGTCCACACTTCCTAGGTCTTTCTCATGGAGAGGGTTGTCCCACACTGTTTAGTGTGGCCCTGTTTTCCCTCTCGTCTCCTTCAGATCATGTGAAGTTGAGTGGGCATTTTCTTTGCGCCTATTGCTTCCTGAAATCGTTTGTTTTCTTCCCTTCATCAGAAGCATCAGTTCCTTTGATACTGTGTCTCTTAGTTGTGGGGCTTCATGAAGAAGTGGGGCAGGGGTGGCTTGTGAGGCAGTAGAGTGCTCTCTGGGCACGTGGGGTTCTGGTTCCAGCCTCATTCTTTCTTTGTAATTGCTTCATAGACGAGCAGATGAGCATACAGCAGCAGCTTATTCATGTGATGGAGCACATCTGTAAATTAGTTGATACTGTTCCTGTTGATGAACTGAAAGCTTTGAATTGTGGGAACGAGCTGCTCCAACAACGAAACATAAGGTATCGTGATTGTCCTCCTTCTGGAAGCGATCTGATTGTGGTTCTACTACTCCAAGTAGAGAAACAGGCAGAATGTCCAGGCCTTTTGGCGTAGACATAAGGATCATAGTCACATCACTAAGTTTTAAATTTATTTAATTTTCAAACCATTTGTTTAAGATTTGTATTCAGATTTTTGAGACTGGAAAAAAATGATGTATTTTTTCTATAGTTTCTGTTGGGGTTAAAAATAAGAAAGTAAACTTTGTGGCTACTGTAGTAAACTGTTCACATTTAATATGTTCATTTCTTCAGAAGGAAGCTCCTGGCTGAAGCTGATTTTAATGGAAAGGATGTCAGTCTTCTGGGTTCACTGTGGAGATGCAGACCTGACTCACATAGTAACACTGTGCGGGGTGATTCCTGCCCTGTGGGGCATCCTAGTAAGGAGTTAAATTCTCCATCCTTTTCCTCACATTCCCTTTCCACTGAGGAGTGTTTACCAACCACCACTCCAGGAAAGATGGGATTCTCAGCCACCACGAAGAATCTCCTTGAAAGGCCTGAATTACTGAATTCCCATTTACAGAAGTCCTTTGTAAGCAGCAACTGGGCTGGAACACCAAGGGCAGAAGAAAGAAACGGAAGCACTTCTTTCCCAGGAAATGTGCTCACAAGCACTGCTGTGAAAGATCAGAATAAATACGCTGCTCCAGGAAATAACTTAGAAAGAGGAGGCCAGGCCTTCTGTGATATTGATAATTTTAACATTGATGACTTTGATGATGATGATGATGATGACTGGGAAGACATAATGCACAGTTTTTCAGCCAGCAAATCTTCCACGGCTGCCTACCCACCTATCAAGGAAGGTGGACCAATTAAATCTCTATCAGAAAGGATTTCTTCAGCTAAGACAAAGTCTCTTCCAGTGGCATCAACTGCTCAAAATAAAAACCTCTCAGAGTCAATTCGGAATTACACTGGTAAGTCCAAAATAAATTGGATGTTTAAATATTATAGGAAAACAAAACTGTCCAAAATAAAAATTGTATAATAAAAGGCATAGCAGCACATCATTGCCTGAACACCACATTGTTTCTATGCAAATTTCTACTGATAATATGAATTACAAATCACAATTTCAGAAGCAAGTTGCTCTTTTGTCTCTGTAGCAGCTGTAGGTTTATAAATGTGTTAATTACAACCTATTGTAGTAAAGCTCGAAAGTCATCGCAAATGCGCTTTGCCTTTAAACTAACATTTTCTAGTCCCTGAAACAATAAAGCTCATGAGTGCCACATTTCTAGTGATTTGGGGGAAGGCAAAATAAAAAGGCAAATTGATATGCTCAAAATATGTATATTTTTAGAATTCTGGATGATGATAAGTAATTCATTTATAAAGTAGAGAACTGTTTCATATCTCACAACGTTAAAATGTGAGGCAACATGAGAAGGATATGAAATCAGAAATTCAGCAAATATTAAATTAATCATGCTGGCTCACACCTGTAGTACCAGTACTTGGGAGAATGACAGTGAGTTTGAGGCTAGCCTGGACTACAGAGTGAGACCTTGTCTCAAAACAAACATCCCTTAAATGCTCTGTAAAGGCTCACGGTGTGCCATGTCCTGAGTTGGGCTCTGGGGAGAGTTCAGAGAAGCCATATTGGAGCTTGCAGTTTAATGAGGAATGAACTAAGCTACTGCAGAAGCCTCAGTAAAGCCTAAATAAATTTAAAGCCTTACGTCAGCCTATAAAGTTATCTCAAAGTGCTTTTACTGAAACAAGAATACATGTGCAAAGTTTTATGAAGTACAGCCCTCCCTATTTTTGCCATTGATGACTTAATAGCTCTGAGTTTGTTCTTACAGTGATGCTGTTGACCTTTGAAATAGCCACTAATGGATTTATTTTGGTATGTTAGAATGTGTCATACTCGATGTCTGCAATTATCTTTGAGACATTTGAGTGTTGGAGTGAGAGGAGCTGCCAGAGCTGATGTGTGAGAACCTCTTGTTCTCTTGAACCAGAGCTGCCCCGGTGAGAATGCAGAGCAGGGAGAGAGGTGAGAGAGAGTGAAAGAAGTATCTGAGAAGTTCAGGTGACACTGAGGTTTCAGACCTGGGTGACTGTGACACCATTCACAGAAATAGGGAAGTCAGAAGGCAGAGTTCCATTTAGAAAACAGCTGAGAGGGCTATTTTCAGACTTGAACTTAAAATTGTTGAAAAGTCATTCAAGTAGATGTGTGTGTGTGTGTGTGTGTGTGTGTGTGTGTGTGTGTGTGTAGAGATGGCTTATCAGTTAAGAGCATTGACTGTTCTTCTGAGAACCTGAGTTAGATTCTCAGCACTCTCATGGCAGATCACAACTGTCTGTAACTCCAGCTCTAGGGGATCCGACACCCTCTTTTGGCCTCCTCAGGCACCAGGTATGGCATGTGGTGCACAGACATACAGGCAGACAAAACCCTCATAACCACAGAACAAGAATTAAATAAAGAAATAAATGTTTTAAAAAGAAAGCAATTGTTGTACAGGCAGTTGGATGTATGTAGGATGGGACATCAGGAAACAGCTCCACACAGATTACATTTAAGATTTTAGGACTAGAAAAGCTCCAAATAAGAATGTGGCAAGAGCCCAGTCCTGGTATTTGAAAGACTCCCAAAGTTAAGGAGCAGGGTGGAGCCAAGGAAGGGGATTCAAAGCCAGGAGAGTGGCCGGGGTGTGTGGCTCACTGTGTGCTGTCCACTGGGCTGTGTCCTGGTGACAGTGCACTATGGCCCAGCACGAACACATCATAGGTCTGCTTGCTAGCACAGAAGAAATGAAATAAAGCAAATAGGAAGGGTATGACTGTCTTGAAACCAAGGGAGAAGAGGAAGGATGGATAAATTGTATTGATAGGGACTGCAGAAAAATCAAGGAGAGACTAGATTTAGGCTCTTAGGAATGTCTGAGACTAATTGGGAAGGAAGCCATGTAAACAGTTAAAGTGTGCTGTAGGAAAAGTGTGCCGTAGATGCTGGGGGAAAGGTGAATGCTAAACTGTGTTATTATATTAATGCACTGATGTTTTTTAAACATTGATTGTTTTTGTAGATAAGTTGGAACAAAATTTATCATCAAAAAATCTGAAACATGAACATTTTCAAAGTCTTGATTTTCCTCATACAAAAGAAATGATGAAGATTTTTCATAAGAAATTTGGCTTACATAATTTTAGAACTAATCAGCTAGAGGCGATCAATGCAGCACTGCTTGGTGAAGATTGTTTTATCCTAATGCCCACTGGTATGTATTTTTAGATCGGAACTGGCAGGAGTCCATTGGCAGATGTTAAATGAAAGCTCTTTAATAGAAATAAAAAGAACACCTCACATTATGCTTATTGTTTAGGGGCCTTTAAACCCCCCAAAACCACAGTAAGAAAGTCTGTCAGCTCAGCCTCTGTTCTAGTTGACATGATACTGTTTCTAATTCCTTAAGGATGTAAACTCACAGCTCATTGGGTTGACCTGATGTAGAGCTTTTCTTTGAGAAATTTTCTTTTTTCTAATCTAAATAAGCCTAGAAGGGAACAGAAGACGGATATGAGAGCCCATGACCATTTCTGGCTAATGTTTAGTGCCGCCTGGCAGTTGTGGTCATGATTCTGGAGTGAAGGCCCAGGCTTCCAGTGTAGCTCTGCTCCTTGCCAGGGAGGGGTGTGCCCATGGAGAAGCCACCCCACTCCTTGTGGGTATGTTCAGGACAGTGTGCAGGGTAGTGCCCACCTCACAGGTCAGACTCGAGTGAAGAGGATGCAGCATGGTTCTTCCTTAGCCTCAGTTTTGACAAATTCAGGACTGTGTATTGTCATAAAAGCCTGTAAGGTTTGGGCAGTGGTGGCGCACGCCTTTAATCTCAGCACTCGGGAGGCAGAGGCAGGCAGTTCTCTGTGAGTTCAAGGCCAGCCTGGTCTACAGAGTGAGTTCCAGGACAGGCTCCAAAGCTACACAAGAGAAACCCTGTCTCGAAAACAAAACAAACAAACAAAAAAGCCTGTAAGAGCTGCTCAGTGATTTGAAATCAAACACATAAGATTGTTAGCTAAGTGGTTGGTTAGGCTAGGAAGCAGGTTCAGCGCCTCCATATAGGGCTGTGTGTTACTTGCCTTGTTACAGCCTTTAGCAAGTCCCAGTTGTTGCTGCTGTTATTGTCACACACTAGTGACTTGACATCTGAATTCTTTCAAACCGGTTTAATTTTTTTTTATTATTATGATCACATAGTTGTAGATACGATGAGTGTTGGGAGGCATACATGTGACGGTCAGAGGATAGCTTTGGGAAGTCACTTCTCTGCTTCCACCTTTACATGCGTTCCATGGGTCTCACTCTCGTCGTCAGACTTGTACAGCGAGTTTTTGTCCAGGCCCTCAAGCTGATTTAAAGATGAGACAATGTTGACTTATCCACATTTCAGACTTTATTGACTTAGTGACACTGTGCCTCCGTTTCAACCCTGGTTTGGTCCTTGAAAGCTCTGACACTAGAAAGGAGTTTGGTAGTCATCTAATCAGGCTTTCAATGGCTCTTCCCAGCTTCAGGAGGGATTTTCAAACCCTTCCTACCCTGGTTTCAATCTCTTGACATAAAAAATAAAAAGACTTCAATAAAGTTTCTCTTGGACAACTCTTTTTTGCTTTGTTTTGTTTTGTTTGAGACAGCGGTTCTCTGTGTATCCTTGGCTGTCCTGGAACTCAGAGATCCACCTGCCTCTGCCTTCCGAGTGCTGGGATTAAAGGTGTGCACCCCCACCCCCACACCACTCCTGGCCTTGGATAGTTCTTTAAACCAGTGGCCGCATGCATTTTACATTGAGGCCTGTCTGAGCTCATGCAGCTAATTAAGTGGGAGAGCACGTCTATTCTCAGCGTCCCACTCTTGCCTTGACATGTCCATGTGTATGCCAAATTGAAATTTACTCTCTATGCGGAAAAGACAGAATGTAGTATATACTTTTAGAATAAATGGAAGTCCTAAGAACTACCTAGCCCAGCTTTTGCCATTAGTAGATGGGTAAAATTGTAAATTAACTAGAATATAATCATGTAGTTATTTTAAAATATGTTCTTAGTGGCTGGAGGCATTGCTCAGTGGTAGAACACTTGCCTGCCATGCATAGAGCCCTGGGTTTGAGCCCCAACATGGGGCAGGACAGAGAGAGAGAAATAAATATGTACTTACTGTCTCACCATTTTTATATTAGAGTAAATAGCAAAATTGTGTTAGATTTTCAGATTTTCTTTTTCACTGTCTCCTGTTAATATGGACACATGTAATTTTACTCTGTTTTCAGAGGAAGATTGGTACTGTTAGCTTAGAAGTCAGAGTACTGGAAGTTAAAGCTGTATTAGAAGGCTCAGCCTAATGGTTTTTAAATCCTGAGGTCTGTGCTGGGTATGTAGCTCGGTGGGAAAGCGCTTGCCAGTGTGTGCAGGAACCTCAGCAGGGCTTGAGGGGAGGGAGGTAGGACTGAGGGGTGTCTTAGTACTGAGCCAGAATCTTTGTTTTTATTGTTTATATTTTATTTCATTATATAAAAAGCAGTTACTTATGTTAGTCCTAGACTTAGGATTTTTAGAGACCTCTTACATTGCCAGAAACAAAAAAAGTTTATTCAATTTGGTATTCCCTGGTAGACTTTTAAACAGTTCTGTTGGTTTAAGTATTATATTTGGTTTCCTTTTGCCGTCACACTCAAGATGGAAGCTGACATTTTTTTGTTATTTGTCTTTCAGGAGGTGGTAAAAGCCTGTGCTACCAGCTACCGGCCTGTGTCTCTCCGGGGGTCACTATTGTCATCTCTCCCTTGAGATCACTAATAGTAGATCAAGTTCAAAAGCTGACTTCCTTTGATGTAAGTTCTTACTAAACTATTCATGAGAATGTGCCTTAGAAACACATTTCAGTATGCTAGGAAATCTCATTAACTATTGTTTGAATTGTAAGAGTGATTCCCAAATTACTCTAGCTATATAGCTCCATGGCAGAGAGCTTGCCTAGCATACTGCAAAAAATAAAAAATAAATAAAATTAAATAAATAAAGCATATAGTTAAATTAAGCTATAGAGTTAGGCACATGTGTTAAAACATTTTGATTCAAATAACCATCTGTAATTGAATCTGATTTTTTTTTCTTCTACAAGAATGTACTTTAGTGAGAGCTCTTAACCTATATTTTGCTGATGTAATTTTTTTTACTAATATAAAGGGGTTTCTTTTTTTGGCTAGTGTGAGATCATCATGGTTTTTTCCCTATGTACATGTGTGCTTGTATACCTGTCTTTTTCCTCATTGCTGAACTAAAGGAATTATGACTGCATTCTATTAAGTTCTTCACATTGCAGAAGAATTGGTTACAGTGTTATGAGTCACATCATCTCAATGTGACAAATGGTTTGATTTTTCTTCCAAAGAATATCAATGCAGTGATGGTAACCATTGCCCAGCTGTTCACAATGTTACAACTATCACCCACCATCACTACACATTGAAACATTGAAGATACATCAAGACCTTTAAGGGAGCCAGACCAGTCATGGTGGTGCATACTTTTTTTTTTTTTTTTTTTGTTTTTGTTTTTGTTTTTCGAGACAGGGTTTGTTTCTCTGTGTAGTTTTGGTGCCTGTCTTGCTCTGTAGACCAGGCTGGCCTCTAACTCACAGAGATCTGTCTGGCTCTGCCCCAAGTACTGGGATCAAAGGCATGCACCACCACCGCCCAACATAGTGCATGCCTCTGATCCCAGCACATAGGAGGCAGAAACAGTACCCTGTGGGTCAGTTAGAAGCAAGCATGACCTACTAGCAAGTTTCAGGGTAGCCAGGGTTACACTGAGACCTTGTCACACACAAAGACATACACATACACCATGGTTTTGTTCACAGATAGAAGAGATAAAGCAATATAGAAAATGAAAGGAACAGTGGGGAGGCTTTTGCAGTTTTTCTTGATACAGAAGCATCTTGCCATATCACAGGCTAACTTCAGATTTGCTGTGCTGCAGAAGCTGGCCTTGGACTCTTTGTCCTCCTTCCCCAGCCTCCTGAGTGCTAGGCTTCCTCACGTGTCACCACACTGAGGTGGGGGGACTATTTTGAGTTGTGTTTAATAGGAATTTTTAAAATGTGTGCACTAGCTAAATATGGCACACACCTATAATCAGCACTTTGGAAGCTGGTGATGCAGGAGAATCACAAGTTTGAATCTCAAAGTGAAATTCTGACTTATAAAACAAAACTTAAAAATAAAAGTTTGTATACTGATTGTTATTATGGTGAGATATTTGTTTCTTTTGGCAGGTGTGATATGTGACGTATAAAATATTTATAAAACCTAAAAAACACAATCATGTCTGACTAATACATAAATAAAAGGAAATTTAAATTATTACTTTTAACTTAGATTCCTGCTACATATCTGACGGGGGATAAGACTGACTCCGAAGCTGCAAATATTTACCTCCAATTATCAAAAAAAGATCCAATTATCAAGCTTTTGTATGTTACTCCAGAGAAGGTTTGTATTAACCTCACTGTTTACAGTGTAATATTACAACCCACTAAAATACATCTGTGTTAAGAACTTGGTCATAACTTTTTATATACAAGAATGAGACCTTCACCCCAGACCATAAATAGTAAAATTTTCTCCATCTCCTTTATGATTCCTTCTTTCTCCAGTTTGTTCTGAAACATTTGAGAGTGAGTTGCAGACTTACCATTTTAACCCTAATTTACTTCAGTGTGCACTTCCTGACCATATAGCATTCCCTTAGTAACTACAGTGTAACTTACCCACCAGGAAATGTATAGTGACACATACTTTTACTTAACCTGTTAACCTCCGATAATGACCTTTATAAAAAAGAGAAAATCCCAGTTTTGTAGCTGGAGGTTTTCCTGTGTCCCACCTGGTCCTGCAGCCACTGAGACCCACATAAGCACACAGAGGCTTATATTATTTACAAACTGTAAGGCCTAATGGCTCAAGCTTCTCGCTAGCTAGCTCTTACCTCTTAAATTAACCCATTTCTATAAATCTATACTTTGCCACATGGCTTGTGGCTTACCAGTACTTTTACATCTTGCTTCTCCTGGCAGTGGCTCCTCCCTCTCCTTTCTCCTCCCACTATCTCTCTTGGATTTTCCCACCTGGCTCCATCTTGTCTTGCCAGTGCTGCTTTATTTATCAATCAGTCAGAGCCACACATATTCCCAGCATACAGAAAAACACCCCACAGCACAGTTTGATCTCCTTTTATCTAAACAGTTTCATGATTTTGACATTTTAGAAACATAAGGGCCAGTTTGGAAGACTGTGCCTCAATTTGATTTGTCTTATTTCCTACTGATTAAATTCATGTTACTCAATCAGCAGGGATGTTGCAGAAGTGGTATTCCCATAAATGCTATCAGAAGACACTTGGTATTAACTCATCCCATTACCAGTAGTGTTCATTAACCAATCACTTGATTAAAATAGTACTGCCGGCCGCTTCTCCTTTGTACTTTTTCATTCCCTTTGTCTTGTAATTAGTAGATACCCTGTTGTAGGAGGTCCTGAGACTAGAGAAATACCCAGTTGGACATTAGAGCCTCCCTCCAAGTTTCAGTATCCATTGATGATTCTTTCCCAGTTATTACTATACTGAATGCCAAGTTTTGATTCTACTAATACAGTCCATCCTGGCATAATAAGAGCTACGTATTTATCAGCGTGAACTTGTGGGTTCTTAATTTATTTAGTGAGTTTCAATCAATTATCACTATATATTTTAATTGCCTAGATTTGACCAGTGAGGAAGTTTGATCAACGTGGCTTCAGCGTCCTTTACATATGTCCCTGTCAAGACATGCTTGGAATGTTTGCTTCTGGACAAAGCTAGAGTACAAACATATAACTATCTATATGTGTAATAATACACTTTTCCCCAAATATCATGCACATACCGAACACATCTAAAGTCCTACTCTCAGGCTGACTGGGTGGCCCAGCTGGTAAGGGTCCTTGACATATAACCCATTGACCTGAGTTTGACCCTGGGGACTCACATGATAGAACCAAACACACTAAGTCTTCTGACCTCCACACATGCATGCACACAAAATTAATAAATATATGTTAAAAAAATAAATTCTACTACCAAAATAAACATGTGGTTACTCTCAGATACGCTGAGGCAGAAAAAAAAAATGTGAGCCACTAACCTGATAAGTAAAACTGTTGGATGTGAGTGAACACACTGAAGTGTCTCATTTGCTATTTTACTTCTCTTCTCTCCGTAGAGATGGGCTAGTTCTAGTAGGGAGTAATTGTAATGGTTGTGAGCGTGCCGTTCAGGTGATGTGCTTAGAGCTCTCCCGTGTCTCTGATCCAGGTCTGTGCAAGTAACCGGCTGATTTCTACTCTGGAAAATCTGTATGAGCGGAAGCTCTTGGCACGCTTTGTCATTGATGAGGCCCATTGTGTGAGTCAGGTAAGTTTGTCTCGGAGCAGGAGTAAGTTTACGCCACCAGTAGTACCCAGAACCACAGCACTGAAGTGCAGCGCATGCTGCGTGAATAGTCTGCTGCCTCACGGGAGAGTAAAGTGCTTCCTTTCTATTGACCAGTGTTGGCCTTCACAGAAGAGAGATACAGATAACCTAGAGCAGTATTTTTTTCCAATTAGTGGGGTCATGATTTTCGTCAAGATTACAAAAGGATGAATATGCTTCGCCAGAAGTTTCCTTCCGTTCCAGTGATGGCTCTCACAGCCACAGCGAACCCCAGGGTACAGAAGGACATCCTCACGCAGCTGAAGATCCTCAAACCTCAGGTGTAAGTTGTTAGAGGGTGTGGTTTTGACTCTCAGCTTCTGTTGGGTTTTAACATCCCAAGTGTCCATATTGTACCCAGGACAGCTAATCAGAATGTTTGAAGTTGGAAGACTTTTTTTTTTTTTTTTTAAATCCTCAAGTGATTCCAGGTACAGTAAAATTTGGGGAAAGAATCTGAGGTCTTTCTTAACAGAATTAAAACTCCAGCGCAGCTGAGAAGGCACAGCACATAAAGGCAGGCGCCTGTGGCCAGGCCTGACTGCCTGCTCTCAACCCCTGGTGTCTTTGTGTGGAGGATAGCACTGGCACCTTCCTGCCTTTTTGCCTTTTGACCTCCACAAGCAAGCCCCAATAAACAAACAAGTAAATATAAACAAAAGTAAAATTATCCCACCTTGTACTTTAGGAAGGGAACAAATCAAATTTGGTACTGGGCGACCCTGGTATAATCCTCTTTTTTTGGAGTGTGGGGGGGTTCGAGATAGGGTTTCTCTGTGTAGCTTTGCACCTTTCCTGGAACTCACTTTGTAGCCCAGGCTGGCCTCGAACTCACAGAGATCCGCCTGACTCTGCCTCCCGAGTGCTGGGATTAAAGGCGTGTACCACCACGGCCGGCTATAATCCTCTTGAAAGATTAGCTTTTACATATCTTATTTTGGCTTCCCACACTCCCACAGTACACTTCCTGAAATGAATAATGACCCTGCTGTCATTTTTTTCCTTAAAGTTTCAGTTCTATTTATATACATGATTTGAGAAGAGCCTAGAGCTCTCTTAGAAAGGCCTTTCGCTTGGACTTCATTGTTTTATCTTCGGCACAGTGACTGCGCCTTAATCTACTGCTATTCAGTCAACAGTTGGGACTCGGAAGTTACCAGCTTGCTTCTCTGGCAGCAGCCCGAGCACAGCCTAGCGAGATTCCTGCAGGCACAGGCGCTGCTTGAAGTTTTAACTAAATCTCTATCGTTCTATTTATAAATAAATAAAATTGAGGTTCCAAGGCTGGGGTGAAACCTGCTAGCTAACCTCTCTTTGCTGGCATCTAAAAAAAAGCCACGCCAGCAGTGCCCCCCAATCCCTCCCTACTACCTCCAGTGCATCTGTCTCTTCCAGATGCCCTCTGATGCACTATGATGACTTTCTGTCAGCGAGTTGCTAACTCAGCCTCCTGACCCAGGGTTCATTTTACTTAATTAATGCAAATGCAAACTTGGGGTTCACAGTATGATCAAATATCCTCCATCCCGTCATCTCAGCAGCATGCTTCTTCCTACCACCAGTCCATAACTAATTGGTAACAAAAGCCACTAGAAAATATTCCGCTGTATATATTTAGGTTGTACTGGGCTATTGTGCCTCTTCCTGAGTTTGTTGAGACAGAGGCATTCTTTGTTACATTCATTTACTCAGCAAATACTTAACATAGGGTTGTGTACTTAGGTAGTTTTGAGGTTGAGGTAGAATGCCTAGAGAAATAATGGCTGAACAGAATATTTAGGTGGATTTTTATTTATTTTTTAAATGATTTATTTTTATTTTATGTGTATGAGTATTTGTCTACTTGTATGTCTGGTACATGTATGCCTTGTACCCGTAGAAGCCAGAAGACATCAGATCCCTGGGATGGGAATTACAGATGGTTGTAAGCCACCATGTGGGTGCTGGAAACTGATCCTGGATCCTCTGAAAAAGCAGCAGGGTTCTTACTTTAATGCTGAGCCATTTCTCCAGCCCAAGGTGGATTTTTGTTTTTATTTGTTTATTTATTTATTTATTTATTTATTTATTTATTTATTTATTTATTTATTTATTTGGTTTTTCGAGACAGGGTTTCTCTGTGTAGTTTTGGTACCTATCCTGGACCTTTCTCTGTAGACCAGGCTGGCCTCGAACTCACAGAGATCCGCCTGGCTCTGCCTCCCAGTGCTGAGATTAAAGGTGTGTGCCACCATTGCCCGGCTCAAGGTAGATTTTTAAAGCACAGCTTTTGTTCATTTGAAAATAACAAACATATGGTGGCACACGCATGTAGACCAGCTCTTCAAGAGGCTGAAATGAGAAGATGGCTTAAGCGTTATGAGTTTAAGGATGGCCTAGGCACCATAGTAAGACCCAGCCTTTAAAAAGAAGGAAACGAGAAACTGTCTGTGTAAATGTTGTAAACATAGCTCAGCATAGTAGTGCGTTCCTTTAATCCCAGCACTTGGTAGGCCAGAAGCAGGCCAGCCTGATCTACATAGCAAGTTCTAGACCAGCCAACGTTACATATTGAGACCTTGTCTTCCCCCTCCAATACTGTAAGCATAAAAATAATAAAAGGCACACACATGGTACACATACATGCATGCAGGCAAAACACTCATCCACATAAAATTAATAAATCTAAGTTAAAAATAATAAAACTATCTCTCAGAGAGTTGTGCCCTGAATGGAAAGTCTTGTGAGGGCTCTGGGGTCACACGCTAGCAGAGTTGCATGCAGAGCCTCTGGGGTCATACGCTAGCAGAGGTGCATGCAGAGCCTTTGGGGTCACGGGCCAGCAGAGTTGCATGCAGAGCCTTTGGGGTCAATGCGCTAGCAGAGGTGCATGCAGAGCCTTTGCAGATCAG
This sequence comes from Peromyscus aztecus, assembly GCA_902168405.1. Taxonomy (NCBI): domain Eukaryota; kingdom Metazoa; phylum Chordata; class Mammalia; order Rodentia; family Cricetidae; genus Peromyscus; species Peromyscus aztecus. Next base: position 414 of record CABHPQ010131827.1, on the reverse strand, counting down.
AATGGCAGCTGCCAGAATCTCAGACCTAAGCAAGCAGTTCCTGCAGCACTCTGGTTTCTTCCAGCCTAAGTTGTTTGTACCCATCTACAGTATTTAGTTGCTTTTAGCTCTTTCATATACCACTGATGACCATACTTGAGTGCAAAATTTTAGAGTTTTGTGTGTATAATCACAAAATGTGTAATGGAATGTTTTAATTTCATGTCACTTGCAATGAAGAATATTTATGTAAATTTGGGATAAGAAATATATTTCGCTTCCATATTAGATATGTGCTTTAACACTATTTAAAATGTTATACTTTAGGTTTTAATAAATGCTGAATGCTAGAAATTTGTTTCTACAAATGCTATACTTTGTATAAAATGTTTTATTTCTGTCCCCCCTGCACCCACTGCCAGCCAGCCCCCCCCC
>CABHPQ010131825.1:1225-21807 GCA_902168405.1 Peromyscus aztecus | reverse complement strand
TGGAGCAGAAGAAGAAAGGCGAGTGCCTAGTCATCAGGGCTCCTTCTCCATCTCCTAAGTGCTCCTTCGGGAGGACTAGAAGGGCATCAAAGACCACACAGCTCACTTCGATCCCATTGCAGAGCAACTAACTATGTGGGTCTACAACTGTCTGGGTCTAACCATCTTAGCTTTTCATTCTCTGAGGGCAGAAATTTGGAGGTAATTTATCCTGTTCGCTGTACTTTGCTTGCTCAAATGTGTATGTGTGCCAAATATTGAGAAAGGAAGGAAGAAAAAGAAGGAGAGGGAGGGAGGGAAGGAGGGGAGACAGAAAGAAGTTTGTTCCTTGAATAGCTCAAGATTGCACTCCATAAAGCAATTTTTTGGACCTGAAGATACTAGTTTGTAAAGAATAAAAATAAATGTAAGAAAACACTCCACATACATTACTGATGAAGATCTTGGCTCCTCAAACACCAGGGAGAAAATATGAGCTGAGGTCAAGAGTTTAGGATTCTGAATTTCCAGAAGGGGAACACAGCTTCCTTCTGTTGACTCAATGAGATAGCTGGTGCCAGAGAAAACCCAAGATCCAGTCTCCCCATGAAACTTCCAGCAGTGTTGCCTTCCAAAGAGACGGTAGTGCTCATGAACTGGTCAGGAACAAGCATTCTTTTAAAGCTATCAAAATGCCCTCTCCAGAGTATTCTTTGTAAAATACTCTGATACAAAGAAAAATCAGGTTTGCAATACATTTGGTGAATACGTTCATTGCCAGTGAACGGGATTCATTTCTTTTAAAAACTATTATATAGTATGCAAGGGTGCTTTGCCTGTATGTATGTCTGTACACCTATGTATGCACTTCTCTCAGAAGCCAAAGAAGGGCATCAGATTCCCCAGGACTGGAGTTACAAGTGGTTATGTCCCACCATGTGTGTGATGGATGGGAATTGAGCCAGGGTCCTTGGAAAAGTACCCAGTGCTCTTAACCACTGAGTTGTCACTCCATCTGACAAAATTCATTCAAACAAAGAAATATCAAAGGAAGTTGGAAAAACTTGGTTCAAATGACTTACTGTAACTTGTCCACATATGTCCATGTTTCTTTGGAATCTAGTAAGTTCTAGTTCTGACTCGACAGACAGAGATGCCCATGCTAAACTGGCCCATTCTGCTTTCCTAGCTGCAAGCTCAAGTACTGCTTTACCTCACCCTGTTCTAGACACAACCTCCTCTCCATTTGGCTGGATCATATCCAATCTTCAAAGGAAGCCCAGACTTCCCGATAAATCCCATGGCCCTCAGCATTACCACCACTGAGGCACTGTCCCCTCCTTCTCTCCTATTAGCAGAAGTCTGTGCTGTTCATCAATGACTGGGCAGGAGGTACCACGGAGAATAAGAATCTCAGCTTAAGCCTAGATGATGGCCATTGCTTTAAAACCTCCCTGATCAACTCTAACACTGCATGCACTGGAATTATGGGAATGTGGTTACAGTATGGAAGAAACAAGAAACCCAAAGTGACTGTATCTTGTAGGCTATGAGACCTATCCTATTTACTTCCTGTCATGATGCTAAAGAAATAAACTTTATCTGACAAAGAGCTAATAATGCCTTTGTCTAAGGAGCAACTAAAAGAAGCTTCCACCATTTATCTTTCTTCATTTCTGCTTTTCATTAAACCCATTATTACATAAAATAAAATTGAACTCCTAGGAACCTGATGCACTTAGCATAACTGTTCTTAGAGATGAATAGTTTTGTCATAACAAGAGTGGTATAAGAAGAGAGTCGTGTTAGACTGTAAGTGGCTAGGGCTAGAAAATAGCTTCCAAGTTTATTATTCCAACCCTTTGCATTAGAACAGAGCATTGAGGCACAGAATGAGTTTGCTCAAAGTCTGACAGAGTGCGGCGATGGAACCAGGTAGCTCCAGGGAACTCCATTCCTTCCATTTCTTTCTATATCTTCTCAACCAGATGGTACCGAGGACAGATTTATTCTTATTTTTCTCCTGCTAGAAGATTTTCTCAGACAACAAGATCCTGAAGCTTCAATATGACAGTCACCATTCTTTGCTCTACTAGAGTTCTTCACAAAGGTCAGGAAGGAATCCTGGGGATCATGGAGTGGAAAGGACTCACTGCTCTGGACTGACAGCATGGTGTGGCTCGGATACTCTTGTACAATGACAGTGGCTTAATAAGACTGTGCCAAGAGGCAGATGCATGGTGTCAGTCAGTAAGTGCTGATTTGCCCTTTCTTTCTCCACACCAATCAGATGGAAAATTCAACAGGGCACCCATCTTCTAGAACTGAAAGTAATGATGGTGCTCAGAGTTCAATTTTCTGCTGTTAAGTGTGTACATTAATAGGAATACGGAAATTTGGGGAACTTGCCTGTTTTACTAGGACACCAGTCTTTTTCTTGTTTCTGTGTAAATGGGGACCTGGCACATGTTCTACCTCAGACTCAGTTGTCCGTGCTGCATATAGATCTTCCAGTGCTTGAACTTCCATTAGTTTCCATTTCTGAAGTTAATGCCTGAGGAAACAGACAAACATTATATCATGCATGAATCCATAAAGCTGAGTTTAAAGTGTGGGAAATAAGACTTAGAAGCTAAGAGAATAACCAGGTTTAAATACCAAGAATGTCTTAACTCATTAGCTCCAGATTATTGTGATGTATTAAATCGACAATTTCTCAGTATTCTAATTTATCTTCTTCACATTTAAAATAGTACCTCTTATTTGCCTAATAATCAGGCTGTGACAACTAAGCATTAAACATCCTAGCCTCAAAAGAAAACATAATTTTTTAAACATGGAGAAGTCAAATAATAATGTCTTAGAGAATCTGCTTTGTTTCAGGTCCTTGGCTTGAAATTTGGGATGTTTCATCTCTTAGTTTTGCAATAATCTTACACAGGAAGTACCATGAGACACATACATGAGACACATAAAATTTGATTGGCTCTGCTAAGGAGGATGGAACACATTCATAATCCCAGCCCTCAGGATGTGAAGGTGGGAGATTCAGGAATTCAATGACATTCTCAGCTACATTGAGAATTTCGAGGACAGCTTAGGCTACAAGAGACCCTGCTTCAAATAAATAGTTTTCTCCACAAGAGCTTGTGAAAGTTAGAGTGGAGTGGTGCTCATACCTACCACTATAGAGCCCTGGGCTCTTCCTCACGAGAAGCCATGGAAATCCATCTAGATGTAGAGACAAAAGATGTAGGTTAGGAGTCAAGACTTGACTTGAACATTTTAAAGCTTAAACAAGACATGGGCTTTAATTGCTTCGCCTGTAAGCAGAATGCTAGTACCTGCTTCCAAAGATTCTGTGAGGATCAAACAAACCTCCACGAACCACAGGGATGAGTTTTAAACTGTTAAAAGTAATCAAAGGAGCCGGGCAGTGGTGGTGCACGCCTTTAATCCCAGCACTTGGAAAGCAGAGGCAGGTGGATCTCTGTGAGTTCGAGGCCAGCCTGGGCTAGAGTGAGCTCCAGGAAAGGCTCCAAAGCTACATAGAGAAACAATGTCTCAAAAACAACAAAAAAAGTAATCCAAGGAAAGTACTGACTTTTGGTACTGGCTGCAGTGAGCTACAGCCTCCCAACCATCATCACAGGGAGGTACAGTGAACTACAGCCTCCCATCTGTCCCAGGGAGGCCCCAGGAGATCTGAGAGTGGTTATAAGTCAGAACAGCATCTTTGAGAGAATGGGAGTTATTTGCATTCTAAGGAACTCCATGAGCTCAATCACTGAACAAAGCTTTTCTTAGAAATTTAGCTTTTCATACATGTATTTGTATATACATGTATGTGCACAAAATAACAATTGATGAAAAAGGAGGCCATGAATTTGCAGGATAGTGAAGAGGGGTTTGGAGGGAGGAAAGGGAAGGGAGAAATGCTGTAATTAAGATACCATCTCAAAAATAAGCAAAAACAACAACAAAAATTTAACTCTTCTAAGGCAATCAAAACAGCCTTGCAGAATATCAAAAGCCCAGAAAATATCTTCAGACCTTAGTCTAGGAGATGAAGATCAGTGAGGACATAGCTGGGTGAAGTCTCCAGTAGAATCTACTCTACTCAGTTGTTAAAGAGCTATAGAAATTATGTAGCATAAAACCTCAGTTTTGTGCATGAAGAAATTAAGATGTGAAGAAGTAGTCGCACAGTGTCTTAGTTAGGGTTTCTATCGCTGTGAAGAGACACTATGACCATGACAACTCTTGTAAAGGAAAACATTTAATTGGGGCTGGCTTACAGTTTCAGAGGTTTAGTCCATTATTTTTGTATAATATTTAAGGTCCAGCTTTAAATTTATACAAGTCCAGGGGCCCAGGAAAGACACTACCTGTCGCGTTCCCCTTGTCCAGCAAGGAAGACACAACACCGAGCTCTTCTCCTTGCAATTTAATCAGGCCTTTGAACAATATATTGACTTCTAAAAGATCCCCTCCTTCTGAAGGCTCTCCCCCTCTGAAGGATACCCCCCGGGCAAAGCCTCTCCCGGCCTTATATAGGCTCTGGGCAGCCAACCCCAGGTCGCCACGTGGGCATTGCCCAATAGGCTCAAGCATGCGCAAGCAAGCCACACATTCCGCTACAGCCTCACCTGAAGCTGTTTAACACAGGTAGCGCTCGCCGTCGGGATGGCGGAAGGCGGTAACCAGCGCCACCTGTAAGGCGTGGCTACACGCAGCTCCCTACAACTACCAACGGTGGCGCAGGAATGAATCCAGTTGCTCGGAGCTCTTTAGTTCAACTTGTTTATTCCTCAGCCACCATCATTCAGTCACCAGTTCAGCTCTCTCAGATCCTGTATTTCCTTAGTTCCTTTCTTCCTGTTCCCTCAATTCTTAATTCCCTCTAATCTTCAGTTCCTCAATCCTTCAATCTTCAGTTCCTAGTTCCCTCAGTTCTTCCATCCTTCCATTCCTTATTCCTTCAATTCTTCATTCCCTCAATTCTCTGTTCCCTCCATTCCTAGTTCTCTCCGATCCTGATTCTCTCCCGTCTTCAATCCCTCAATTCTCCATCCTTCAGTCTTTCTCCCGGGACTGGTCTATATCCTATCCCAAACAGTAACACCTTGTGTTTTGTATACAGCACAAGATTGTAGGGGTCCCCCGCTAGAGGCTTCCTGGCAATTTTATTTGCAACCCAAAAGGGGAGAGATAAGAGTGGAGTCAGTTAGTAGTTGGGATAAATCAGAAAAGGAATTTATGTGCTAGAAATATATCCTTATTGTGGTTAGGTGAAGGTATTATGAATCTATCAACTATAAACTTACAGGTGATAGGGTAGGGAAAGTCTGTAGGTCACTAAAAGATAAAACTGTCACTTTTTTCCTCTGCCTCCAGTTTCCTGACAGGGCAGGGGAAGAGTACTGATAGCTGGTCAATCTGCATCACAGCTTGAAACACCTGCTGAGGGGAACTCCCTTTGATCTAAGAGGTTCTCTGGGGCAGTGAGAGAGGGGAGGCCTTATTTGCACAAGTTGATAGGCATTTGGCCTGTGAGACATGTAGTCTCAGAAAGGACTTTATCTAAGTTGGGGGGTTCTCAGGCATCTAACAGATGGCCTGGTAGCTGTCTGTTCCTTGCTTGTCTTTTAAGACTTTGTTTAGGGTTGACTCTATCTTAGGAAGTAGCTCTAGGAGGGTATTTGCAAATGGTAGATACCCAAAACAAATGCTAAAGAGGGGGCCTGGAGCTCAGAGGCAGAAGGTTCTGTCTATGTGATTATCCCGGTGCTTTGAAACAGACACACACACACACACACACACACACACACACACACACACATTTTAGGAGAATTGTGAGCACAAGGAATTCATAGCAAGACACAACTGAATATTAAGCCACATAACACCCAACAGACCTTGCTGATTGGCTTTCCCACTCGACTGAACCTTGGCCTCGTCAAGGTATAGCTTATAATATACAGCTGGACTTCTATTTCATATCCTTGTGGCTCGCCACACATTATCATCGTGGTGGGACATGGCAGCATGCAGGCAGACATGGTGCTGGAGAAGAAGCTAAGAGTTCTACACTTCGATCTGCAGGCAGCAGAAGTAACTGTGTGCCATACTGAGTGTAGCTTGAGCATAGGAGACCTCAAAGCCCACTCCCACAGCAACGCACTTCCACCAACAAGGCCACGCCTACTCCAACAAAGCCACACCTCCTAATAGTGCCGTTCCCTTCCCTATGGGGTCATTTTCTTTCAAACCACAGCACACAGCTTATCAGCAACAAAAGCCTACATTTGATCCCATGCCTCCTGACCCTGTTTGTATTTCCCATTCTACAAGTGAATTGTTTCTCTAAGTCTATCCACTCACACAACATTGCTTACAAATTTAATGATGTCTATTAACTGTTTGGCTCCATTACTAAAGACCTAGATGGATCTGATTTTCCAATTAATTAGAGTTCTATTGCTATGAAGAGACACCATGACCATGGCAACTTTTATAAAGGAAAACATTTAATTGAGGTGGTTTGCTTACAGTTTCAGAGGTTCTGTCCATTATCATCACGGCAGAGAGCATGGCCACGAGCATGGCCACGTGAAGGCAGGTGTGGTGCTGGAGCTGAGAGTCCTTACATCTTGACTCAGAGGCAACAGGAAGTTGACTGACACACTGGGCAGTATCCTGAGTATATGAAATCTCAAAGCCTGCCCCCATGGTGACACACTTCCTCCAACAAGGCCATACCCACTCCAACAAAGCCACACCTCCTAATAGTGCCACTCCTCATGAGATTATGGGACTATGGGATTATGGGATTATGGGAGCCAATTACATTCAGACAACCACACTATCCAAACGTATAAAGTTTCTTCTTGTCTATGTCTCCCTACCTTCATCTACAATGTAGGAACTATAGTACTTAGATTCCTTAGAGTATTGTGACAGCCGTTCATGAAAATTCTGAGCAGCTCTAACAACTGCTCACTTATTATATATTCAGCATTCCCACATGTATCAAAACAAGCACTGTGACTCCCTCCCTGGGACAACCCCAAACAAAAGAAAGTCTAGCAGAAGGCAGTCTGCCTGTGACTTAGGAAGATCCTGTTGGTGGCCAGTCTGTTCATCCCCAAAGTAAAAGTGTCCAGCAGTCACCAGCTGGTGGGATGAGGCTAAACATGGAGGGAGTGGACACGTGATGCTACTTCTGAGCCTTGGAGCCTGGGTCTTAGCTCTTCCATCCACAGATGAAAATAAGGTACCCAAACTTTCTAACTTCGCCATATCCAAACCCAGCAGCTTTAATAAGAAGTGTTCTACATAGAGATGACTCATTGTTCTACAAGCTCACAGTGATCTGCACCCATGATGGTGGAGCTGCCCTTGTGTTAATGAGCTTGTTTATCACACTCAGCATCTGGGGATTCAGTGTCAGTAATAATGAGTTCATGTACCACTAATTGTCTTGTCTCAGAGCCTTGAGCTTGGGTATTGACTTACCTCTAATAAGGAAAATACAGTCCTTGCCTTAGAACACAAGACCCTTTGTCAGTAACTCACTAGTTTGGGGTCTTTGCTTCTTTGTTTTTACATTCAGGATTACCTTAAAGCCTTGCTGTAAGGGTTTGGTCTTTAATTACGTCATCAGCCTTCGCCGGTGTCGCAGCCTAAAAAGCGGGTGGGCGCTCTGTTCCCTCTCTTCTCTTCCTTTCCGCTCCTCTCTCCCGGCGGGCCCCCTGTCTCTCTCCCTCCCCCATCTGTCTCTCTGTCTCTCTCTCTCTCTCCCTCTCTCTCTCCTTCTCTCTCTCTCTCTCTCCCTCTCAATAAAGCTCTAAAAGGTTAACCATGGCTGTGATTCTTTACTTAGCACGCTCCTCCACCGGCTTGGCCGCTGCAGGCAGCGATCAGCCAGGAGGGGCAGCGCCGTTTATCCAGCGCCGCCGTAGCTTAACCAGCGCCGTGAAAGAATATAACTAACACTTGCTAACCAGCTGTCTGCTTTGTATACAGCCCTAACTATTCTCTCCTCCATTTCATTGCTATCTCCTTCAAAAGTGTCAGAGCGATAGGTAAATATTACTCATCGAATAACTTTGATGCGATCCTAAATTTAGCTTTTTGTTTTCCCCCCTTTTTTTGGCATGGTCACCTCCTTTTTCAGGGATATGACCCAAAGCAAAGAGACTCTGTGAAAAGAGCGTGGGTGAATCTCAGCACACTGATCAATATGCTTATCTTTGGTGAATTAAAAATGGGCACAGTGCCCCCAGATGAAACCCATTTTGCCTAGTCTTTTCTTTTTCCTTCCTGTTTCTCAATATTTCACCAATGGACACTTTTCCTAACTTAAAAGGCATTCTTACCTATGGCTTGGTTTTGCTAAGTAAAATGTATTATGACAAAATATACCTGGAGGGAACATCTTAAACACAACAGGATAATGTCATTTTATGGGCCACACCTGAGATCCTAATACACAGAGTAAATTTGAGCCAAAGATGTCTTTATAACTTTATTTCCCTTTCATTCAATGACTTTCTTGATCATTGAAGCAATTAAATAGAATTTCTAGACCCTTATAAATGCAGATACTAAAGGTCACTTAAGTAGGGGAAAGTCCTTCAGCAGTGTGGCTGAGTATCTAAAAGCCTAGTGTAGAACATAATGCAATCAATGCCTCAGACCCAACACAGCCCGCCCTGTCCTATCGCCCTTCCAAACCAGTAATACAGGTAGCAAGGAAATTCTAGAAAACAAGGAAGTCACAGAGCAAGCTTAGAAAGATATTCAAAGCCTTGCTCTGTCACCATCTCAAATCAGGATGCGTTATTTAATAGCTCTGTTATTTCTTTGTCTATAAGCATGAATATTAGTAACACCTTTCTTTCAGACTTGATTTGAGGATATGAGAATATGCACACATAGAAAGACACTTATGGAGGTGTGTGTACACGTGCATGTGTGTGTGCATGCATGCAGTGTGTGTGTGTATACATAGGCCTACTCAATAAATGTTGGATGACATGTTCCAGACCTTAGTTTTCCCATTTCTAAAACAGGAAGTTCTAACAGTGGACAGAAACTCCCTTCCAGTTGAGTTGAGTGAAATGGAACCGCCTCTAAAATTCATCTACTTCCTGAAAACCTCCACCCCTATTGGCTGATCCAGGGAAAGTTGTTTCAGTTAAGGGTTATAGAGAATGATGGCTATTTGATTCAGGATTTGCTTTGTAAGACTTTCTTTGAAAATAACTTTTTTCTAATAAGATACATACCTCCCCAAAAATAACTATAGTTTCTTGAGAAAAAGAGCTCATTTCCTGAAAGAAAAAATAAAAAAATAAAACCTAAGCTGCTTGCAGGACTGAATGAGAGCCTCTTTGAGCTATGAGTACATGTGCATGATGTACTTGTGTATGATGGAGACGGTGCGCTATAGAAGTGTCATCAGGAAGATTTCAGAGCAGGCCAGCTCAACCCAGTGCCATCAGTTCAGGAACTGATCAACAACATGGATCCAGAAGAGGGGAGCCATGCCTATCACAGTCTGTCACATGACCCCCCAAGACTGTGTTGAATGAACTAAAGAACATCTTTAACTTTCACTGTTCACCTGCATAAAATAATTTAAAAATATTTATTTTAAAAGCATTGTGTGGATTAGGAGGCATTTCCTGTTGGGAGCTGTGCTGCCTAGTTTTGGACCAGTGTGGGAGTGCTTGTCCAGTGGGTCTCCAGATGAGGCAAAAGCCCACAGGGACAGTCTCATTGGGCAAGGACCAGTGGACTTCTGGACAGCGCAGAATACTGCTGGGACCCACAGCCTGCATGCTCTCTTCTCTCTTGTGGTATTGGTGATTCTCTTGGTGGTTTTAGTGTCATTTTGTCAATCATGCGTGGGACAGGTGTGATCATTCCTGAAAAGCCCATTTTTTCTCAAATATCTTCCCCTAATTCTTTGGGAGGTGATGCTTCTCAGATATCTTTCTGAGGATGCTAACTGTCACTTCAGACCCCGGGAGCTGTTCTGATTCAGTGCTGACAGGTTTAGAGGCAGATCACCCCTATTTCTGTAAACCTGTTTTGAACAATAGTGTTCTTGAAAATGTGTGCCTATGTTTATCACCTTCAGTTTTGTAAAGATGAGATGTACCTGGCTCAGTATTTGGCCAAGCTAACAAAATGATAAGTGTTCTTTGGGGTTTAAAGATGTTTTGATGTAAAAGTTGGGAAAAAACATACTTGTTTTTGCTGGAGGTTAACGTTGGAGGATGGGAAAACCTTTTTTGCTAGTATGGAAAAGCATGCTTGTTTTTGATGTATAAATAAAGACGACTGGAGCTATTTGGGGCTGGCCACTTGTGGGAAACTCATCTGGTGGTCGGACAGTTCATTTCTTCGCACCAACACCCCTTCCCCATCTCAGGACCTGAACCCAGGGTGCAGCTGGACCACAGCAGTTTCTGTGTGACTTGGCCGTCATGAGAACTGGGGGAATTAAGAATTCTTACATGGTTTCTTCAGTGAGAGCCCTTTGAGGAAACAGGTGGTGACTGAATGCACTTGAGGCTCTAGTTGGGCAGCGAGCTGTTGCAAACCGAGCACTCAGATCTCTTCTCCTGAAGAAGAAAGTCATGAAGATGGGTTGATGTGGCAGTTATTGCCAAAGAGTTTAAAATAAAGCTGAAAATTTAACAGACCTGACTTTTCCATTTATTCCTCATACATTAAATATTTTCGTTTAACCACTTATTTCAGACTGCCTCTCCACAGCAGAAAGTTAACCTTTATGTAGAATCTATTTTAATAAATTATCATTCCAGAAGCAATACTAAAATATGACTTTATAAATTAATTCATCTATTACATCTAAATTTTCTTTTCCAGAAGATGGAAATTAACTTATTAATCATCATTAATGTTTATTTGAGTATTATTTACATGCCATTTTGCTGGATGCTTTTAGATAGATTGTCTCCTTTGTCCTTAAAACATCCGTATGGAGCAGAGGCAGATTTATATCCCTGTCTTCTAGGTGAAGAGCATGGGTCCTTATGGTGATATTTTCTTTTGTACTAAAATGTTATTTGTATGTTAATAAATAAAGTTGCCTGGGGGTCAGAGCTATTAGCAAGCCAGAGGAAAGCAGGGTGGTGGTGGCATACGCTTGTAGTCCCAGCACTTGGTAGGCAGAGTTAGGTAAGTCTCTGTGTGTTCAGGGATACAGCCAGCATTGGATACACATGCCTTTAATCTCAATACCAACCATAGAACACCTGGAGGTCTATACAGACAGGCCGTGATGAGGCAGTCATGTGGTTGGGTTTACAACCAATGAGAAGGCAGAACAGAAACTCTATATGAGGACTTTAACACAGGAAGTAGCTGGTTGGGAGAGGTAGGACCACCGCAGGAGGAAGGGTAAGGTTTTAGCTCTTAGCTCTGACCTCTTGGCTTTCTTCTTTGCATTGGTTCTATGTTTCTTATTTAATAAGACGGTTGGTTACATCTACAGGTCCTTACAAAGTTTAGAGGCTTGCTGAAGCCGGTCAATAAAGAGTTGGAGCCAGAGTTCAAATGAAGGTATTTCATGGTCAAACTGCCTTGATCTTGAAGCTTAGGGTCCTCCCCTAAGAGCCCAATCTCTTAGGATAGAGTTCCAGGAGACCTTCCAGCAACCTGCACAATCCTTGTCATGCCAAGAGTGTGTGGGCAGTTATGGACAAGGGTGCAGGGATAGAACATCACTTTTTATGTTTCCACTAGTGTGACAGTATCAGTGTGTGCTGGTTTGTGTCTGAAGGTGTGTGCTCTTTATTTTCAGAGAGAGGCACACCACTGACAATAAGTCAGATAAGCTATGTTGCCCTGGAAACAGAGACACAGACAGGAAAGAATCTGAGAGTCACAACTGGCTAGCTAAAGTCAGAGAACCTAGACGTATGAGATTTGTGAGCTGAATCAGCCAATACAAAAAAGCGATGAAATTAAGTCACCTAGGTAAGGCTCAAATGCATAAATTTGGCTTTGTTAATGTGCATCATTAATTAGACAATTTATCTTCTAAAAGCTGCACTGAAATCAAGTTTATATGAAAAAAGAATAGTTACTCAACAACTCTCAAACCTAGCCATTTGCTCATTTTTGTTGGTTCTACTGTTGGATCTTTTTTGTTTGCTTGTTTCTGTATTGTTTACCAAGGTATCAAATGGTTCCCATATTGAAAGGAAGCCCTGGGGACAAGCTGAGGACCCATGGAGAGTTTGAAAAGTAATGACTTTCCACTCCTGGTCTTGGCTTCTCCCTCCCACCCCAAGTGGTATCAGTTGCTAATACCCTTTGGATCCCACAGGACTCTGAAAACAGAAAGATGGGGAAAGTTTTGACATGATTTTTAAAAGACTACAGTCTAGCTGGATAACTTTTCTGTTTGGTTAAACATAGGCTGTAGTTTGAGACGATCTTTTTAGAAGTGCTCTTTAAAAAAAAAATGTTAAAAATAAACTTCTAAAAAAGTCCCACCATTTACACAAATAGCTTATTTCAATTTGGTTATTGTTTCCCTCTACCAAAAGGTACAAAGCAATTACTCAGAGAGATAATTGTGGGGATCAGGGGAACTGAGGACCTGCACGATTAGGAAATCTTCCACTTCGAAATTCTTCCGCTGTCACAAGCAAACCAGTTTGCTCCCAACAGCCAAACTCAAAGGATGTGCAGGGGAGGCCTAGCATCAGGCTGAAGGCAAAGGCTGGAAATACCAGCAACTTGAAAAGAGAAGGCTGATTTGCATTCGTGAAACTATTTTTGAATGCTATCCTAAGCAGTTCACTGGAGTGTTTAACGAGAAATAAGAGACACGTCCCAAGAAAACTGGAAACTGAGCTCTCGTGAAAGAAAGGACAACCCAAGTTTCAAACCTGAGTCAGAATCCTAGCTGTCATCTCCTGTGCTGGTCACCACAACCCTGGGAGCCTCTGACCTTCAGAGCCTCTGGTTCTTCTGCCTCCCTGCCTGCCTCCCTCCCTCCCTCAGCCCCTCCCTCCCTCCGTTCATCCTCTCCACCTCTCTTCCTTTTTTCTTTTCTTCTTTTTAAATTTGTAGCACTAGGGGTCAATCCTAGGCCTCATGCATATTAAGCACACACTGTACCACTGAGCTACACCCTAGCTAAGCCTGAGAGTTCTGTCCATCACATCTCACTCATGAGATGGGGTTGCTGTGAGCGTGAGCTAATAAAAATACAAGAGACGGTCTAGGCACATGGACTACTGGACTCCACAATTATATTTTAAATCAGAATTAGAAAATTGAGGTGGCTCAGTTACAGAGATGAAATCCAGGCACCTGAATCAGAGAGTTACATAGACATGCACAGAAACTATCAACAAGTTACATAGAGAGACACAGAAAATATCAACAAGTTACATAGAGAGACACAGAAACTATCAAAAACTTCATGTCTCATCATTAAATGCACTTTTTGGTTTTTAGAGAGAGAAATTTAAATTATTTGCAATTATTATAAAATTCAGATAAGTCTTTTTAAAAATCCAAACTCTGGAAACTATAGGAAAAATCTAAAAAGAATGCTAAAATTATTTAACTGAACCACAAAAAAATCAAAACATTTAATATATATGTATATATATATACATATATATATACTAACAATTTCAAAATGGATTCAAGGTTCAAATGCTAAGAAAGTATGTTTTATGTCAATACTAAAGCATACTTTGCTATGTGCTTGAAAGAGATGTATGGCATGGAGCTTGTACAATTCACATTATATGCTGCTGGAGGTTTGTTCCATCAAGCAAAGCTGTGATAAAACTTTCCATACACATTATTATTATTTGTATTATCCCTTATTTTACCTTTTATGTAAATATGGACCTTTTAGAACTCATATGATGACTCGCAGACACCCTCCCACCCCTCACCAGCAATCACTCAGAAACCCCCGAGATAGGGAGTGTCAAAATCCTGAGCCAGGTCCAGGATAGGGTCTGTGCGAATAGTCAGCCCTGGATTTGAGACTCAGGTTTGACGTGCACTAACAGTACCAGCATGAAGGAATGCCTCAGCCAATAAAAGACTCTGCCTCTTTGTCAAATGGGAATAATGATTAGACCTAACACTTGATAACTTAGATGAGGTAATGTCTGGGAATCACTGAGAACAGCAGATGCTCTAGTTATTTTCCTCTTTATTCACAAAATACCAGACAAAAGGCAATTTAAGAAGAGAAGGGCTGGGACTGGAGAGATGGCTCAGTGACTAAGAGCATGAAATGTCTTCCAGGGGACCTGAGTTTGGTTCCCAGCACCTCCGTCAGTCAGTTCACAACTACCTATAACTCCAGCTCCAGGAGATCTGATGCCCTCTTCTGGAATCTATAGGCACTGCACTTACATGCACATACCCACCCATGCACATGTAACAACAAAATTAAAAAAAAATAAATAAATATTTTTTTAAAAGAAAGAAATGGTTTTGTCTCAGAGTTTGAGGATATAATCCATCGTAACAGGGCAGTAAAGGCAGCAGGACTGTGAGGCAGCTGGCCACATTGCATCTGTAGTCTGAAAGCAGAGAGCTGGATGCTGGTGCCCAGCTCACTTTTTCCTGTTATTCAAAAGAGGATCCCAGCCATGATGGTGCTGCTCATACTCAGGACAGTCTATCCTCCTCAGTTAAGCTTTCTAGAAACACTCTCATAGACGCACCCAGAAGTATGTTTCCATGATGATTCTAAACTCAGTCAAGTTGACTATTAAGATTAGCATCACGGTAAGTGTCAACCAATGTTAGCTACTGCTGTTCTTCTTTGTCTAGTCAGCATAGACACCATTAAAGAGCTATTCAGTGCAGCCAAGTCCCTGAGCTCTCCTACTATGCTGTTCACAAAGCATCCACATTTTAAAGTGCACAGCAAGCCCACAAAGAACTTTGCCTTCTAGACTCAATAATGAAATCTATTAGCTTAGTGGGAAAAGAAAAAATGAAAACAGAAAGACTGTGTGCATCTTTCCTTATCCTTCTGTCTCATCTTATAGGGTTCCTAAATTTCAGGATAGTAAGAGAATTAAAAATATACGTCAACTGACTCTTTTATGTGTCTTTTCCATGTATTTGGGGTGTGTGTGTGAGTGTGTGATTGTGTGTGTGTGTGTGTGTGTGTGTGTGTGTGTGTGTGTGTGTGTGTATGTCACAGTACACATGCAGGAGTCAGAGGACAACTTCTAGGAATCAATCCTCTCCTTTGCAGTATGGGGTCCAGGGATCAAACTCAAGCCACCAGTCTTGAATCACCCCAAATCATCTCATCAGACTCACCATCACTTATTTCTATAAACTCAGAAATTATAGGTTTCCTATGGAAGAGTCATCTCATACAATATCACAGGTGCCAGAAAAAAGCAGAAAGCAAGAGATCTGATTGACTGGCTTCATTTAGGGCCGATGAGATACTACTATTATCTTCTTAATAGAGTAGGACTTAATCTCAAGCTATTAGTGACCACTCTAAAATGCTCGAAATAATTGGATTTCTCAACTGTGACCTTTCATATGAAGAAGTCAGACTTGATCAAGACTCTGTGACACTATTGGAATGTAGTAGAAGAGGCTACAAAAAAAATTTTGGCAAGAACTTCCCACAAAATATGAAAATAGCAAAGATTCAAAGGAGTTGAAATACCACATGACAGTGGACTGCATTGGCACTGAAGTTCTCTCGGGTCTTGCCTTCTACCAAAATCCTTACATCCTACTAGACCAGCAGTTCTCAACCTCTCACAGTGGCCACCTAACATCATTGGAAAACACAGATATTTACATTATGATTCATAACAGTAGCAAAATTACAGTTATGAAGTAGCAACAAAAATAATGCTATGGTTGGGGGACTGTATCAGAGGGTCAGGAGGAACTGTATTAAAGGGTCGCAGCATAAGAAGGTTGAGAACCACCGCTCTAGACTCTACTGAATGTGGAAGAGAAGATAGTGGAAGAACCTCTCCCCCCTCCCCCATTCCCTAGCTGGTTGGTTTGTTGATGACAGAGAGAGGATTGCCTCAGCTGTGGCTGTGATAAACACAAAGTTGTGATAAAAGCTTTGTTTGGTTTAAAGGTTACAGTCCATCACTGAGAAAAGACAGGAACTCAAGGCAGGAACTGAAACAGAGACCAGAGGGAAAAGTTGCTTACTGGCTTGCTCTGCTTGCTTTCTTATCCGACTCAGAACTACCTGCCCATGAGTGATACCACCACATCAATCATTAATCAATAAAATACCCCCATAAACATGGCCACAGGACAGTCATGAAAGCAATAACTCAGTTGAGGTTCCCTTAGAAGAATACATTAGAAGAAATGTCTGGTGTGTGACAAATTGACAAAACAAAACTGTACAGGCTTCTTGAACTGTTTGTCTTTCTCTTCTGAGCATTGGAGTCTCCTTTAACTTGGTTCTAAATCAGAAATTTCCACTAAAGACCAGGAGAGAAGAGAGAGTAGAGAAAGCTGAGCCTCAAAGGCGAGAAGAGGTGTATGTAGGGGAGGCTCCCTGTAGAAGGTGCTCAGGGTACAGCAGGAGAGTAACAAGGACAGGACACTGCTTGTCTTTCCATGAATACAGCAGGCTCCCATTAATTATCTCTGTGTAAACAACGTTCTAGGAACTAAAAAAGCCCAAGTAAGTAAAACTTGCTAAGGCACCGTCTTGAACCAGTCGTGAGGCATGGGAAAACCACTAACACGTGTGTATGCAAACACACTTTGTACTACAGGATGACATGTGACAAGTGCTAAGTGTGAGACATAAATAACATCTAAATGGACTCCAGAGAACAGAAGGCCAAAGGGGAAACTGAGGTTGTAGAAGAGCATATGTTGTATGTGATGGTATTTTTGTCTGAAGGAGGAAGCAAGAGCTTACAGAACCGAACATGGTGAGGCACGGGAAGAGGGAAAGGGCTGTGATGGGATGATAAGCCTTAGCTGAGGGCCAGAGACCTGAAGGGATGCTGAAGGATAAAGAGGAAAGCACCATATGAAAAGAGGAGATGCTGGGAGATGCTGCAAGCCAAATCACAAATAGCTGAGTGCATCCTTCCAAATATCTATTTTTAGGGCAGATCTATAAGAAGAAGCAACATTTGGCCTGAAAACCTTTTGTGCAGTAACAACTCCTAATAACCGAAGTATATGGATAAATAGGAGGGGAAAGAACGCCCAACATTTATGACTTCAATCAAGTAAAAGTAACCCTCAGTTGCAAACAAAGACTTAATGCACAGTATCTGTTCTTTCAGCTGGTCCTGGGTGTAAGTGTTACAGTCTTCAGGGAATATAGAGTCCTCTAATTTTCTACAATCGCATGGCAAACGTTTAAGAAAGACAGACAAAAAGCAAGGCGTTTCTTGCCCCCCCACTCACCCTCGATAACCTTCAGGCTGAAAAAGAAAATGTCACTCACTTCCCCATGCCCACACAAATCCCTGAATCCACACTGTTGCCAGGGCTGTGGTGCTAATCTTGTTTTCCTTTTACCGGATGCAGGGGCAGCACAATCGCCGTGAGTAACTTCACGCTGTGGACTCATGTTTCAGACCTGGCTCAGAAGCACCCAGAATCAGAGCAGTCCACAGTCCCAAGAAGGGTCTCCGGTTACTGGGAATGAACAAAACTTGTTGAGTAAGAGGAAGGAGGTCGGACCTAACCGGAAACTGCTGGATTCCCCAGTTTCTCCTCTTCCTCTTTCTCCTCCATGTCCCCTTGTCCCTACTTCTTCAGAATCACAGGCTACTACCCCATCACATTGTAAAACAAGTAACCACAAAAAAAGGGGCATCAAATTTTCATGCACTTAGTTGGGAAATTTTTTTATAGCTGTCTGTACTTATGAAATATTTCCCAGTTACCAAAAAAAAAAAAAAAAAAAAGTCCAAAAGAAGTCCCTTGTCTTCCCGTGGCATATAGATGGGAGAAATGGCGACTGAATGTCTCATCCAAACTATGCACAGCTCCGAGGCCCTAGACTTGACTAGATGCTTCACCAATATCGCTGTGTAACTATTTCCACAACCCCACTGTTCGCTTGAGACCAGCCACTCTATAGATGAAACAACTGGGGTAGAACAAAGTCATCCCCAAGACTCCACACTAGTAAACGACAGAGCCAAGACTTAAATCCTGACACCCTCTCATGAGAAGTCTACATCCCTGACACCACATTATAAAGCTGCGCAGAAGAAAGGCGGCCATGGATCTCTGCATACAGGACACACTACATTTTACCAAAACTTTTTGAGGGTGAATTATTCAAATGGATTACTGTGTCTTCAAGGGTAATTACTGAAAACCACCCTAGTATGGCTGAAATGCCCAACTTGGGTGTGTGAGGTGAGAACATGTATCCATCTGAGTAGCTTGATTACTGTTCCTATACACCGATGTCTGCCCCATCCCTGAATATCAGAACTACTGGACCACTGGTCCTGAACAACAGATGATCCTTTAAGCCATGATTGTTACTGAATCAACAACCTCCTCACCCAGCTCTGCATAGTCCACTCACCCTGTAGACATGGGTAGCTGATGTACTGTGCCACAGCACTGAGGATTTACCTGTTCGTGTTGTTTTCTGCAAAGAAGGTAAATACCCACTAGAGCATAATGCCCAGGGGATTACGTGGAACTTCATGAGGGACGACTCCAAAGCAAATTCTATTACTCAGCACCGTTTCCAGAGTCCTCAACATGTCACATTGCCCTGCAGTGGGAATGCAGAAACAAAGGTTTCCAGTGTCATTTCCATTTCTAAGAAGACAGAATTAACGTTGCCAGGGAAACAAAATCTCAGTTTCCTATTAAATTCACTTTCAGCTTACCTGTTGTCCCTCTCAAAGCCGGGCTGAAACATAATAAAGGAAGGGAGCTGCGGTCCTTTTATTAAAAGCTCTCAGAGCACATATTTCCCAGGTAAAGATAATCCAAAAAGAATAGATTTGGGTAATTCTCATCTTAAAAGAGATTCATCCCCAAGCAGACCGAATGTGTACTATGGGGGTGGTGAGATTGTTTTTATATGATGCCCTCCAGTGTACTTCTCCACCGTAACGAAGGAAGTGCTGGACTTTGAAATGTCTCATCTCCATCCCTAGTGGCCACAGTTGAACTCAGAATTCTCTGGTAGAACTCGTAAGCTATGTGCATGAGCCAGCACCGGAGCAGAGAGGACTGGGGCAAATGACGTGGAGGGCGCTGGAGCAGCGTTGGGAGAATAGAGACTATGTGGGAAAGGAAGAACGAGAAAGCTGGAAACAGCCTGGTGGTTAAGGATGAAGGATGAGAGGAACTGATGCTGTAAAAGATAGAAGACACAGGTACTGGATGTGCAAATCAGGTGGTGAGTGATCTAGAGGAGGGCCATGGGTCCCACTCAAACGAGGATGGGAGGATGCGTCTGCGCAAGTGTGAGCTTTCTTCTCCCTTAGCCAGAGTGTGCTGTTGTCTTCAGTCTGAACTGCCAGGACTGCTCGGCATGATTTTGTTAGCACTGCTCACTCCTGGCGATTTGGTAAATCCTAATCTTAATCCACCACTGATCCCTAAGGACCAGAAAGAGAGCCATGTTTTCCAATTCTCAACCAAAATATTATTTTCCAGGCACATCTACCCTAATTCTGCAGACTAGATTTAATCCACGTTATAATCTCTCAAAGCTTTGCTCACATTTTCTTCAAATCACTTACCATCAGAAGCTACAAGCCAGGTGGTGGAGGTGCACATCTTTAATCCCAGCACTCAGGAGGCAGAGGCAGGCGGATCTCTGTGAGTTTGAGGCCAGCCTGGTCTAGTTCCAGGACAGTCAGGGCAACACAAAGAAACTCGGCCTCAAAAAAAAAAAAAATAGAAGCTACATATTTGTATTATTTTATCCTTCTGTTTCCCCTTTATCAGATTGCAAGATTCTTACTATTAAAAAAAAAAGTATGTTTGTTTCTGCTCAGCACTATGTTCTCGGTTTCTACATGGAACCTGGCACATAGTAGGTGCTCAGCTAATATTTATTGACTAAACGAATGTACCTCTAGCATATATACCCAAAAGTAATAAAATCGTTTCATAAGAAACAAAGCTAGCAAGCCAGCCTGATCATTGAGAGCCTTTCCTAGCAGGTACCCATTTCCTAACAGTGTTACTCCAAGGGTGAACCAGATAAAATATGGGTCCATGATGAGTTTGAATAGCCTTATCTTCCATATATAATATTGTCCACATGTTTAGCTTTTGGCTTATAATCATGGTAAACTTTCAAAATGATATTCTGAATAACTTCTTGTGTGTGAAGAGGGGAGGAGGGTGCGGTATTGACTTCAGCCAAGGATCACTTGTATTTCCCGAGACCGGAAAGATTTGGACCTCGTGAGTAAACAGCCTGTTGGATGAGACACAGAAACCTCAACAATGCTTGGCAACCTCCTAGCAGGTTACCACTTCTGGCCTTGCCAGCTCAACTAGGGCACTTGAATGCCATTTCCTCATCCCCTCAAAGTTTCTGAAAATGACCTCCC
>CABHPQ010131824.1:0-12277 GCA_902168405.1 Peromyscus aztecus | reverse complement strand
GGGGGGCAGGAGAGGATGTTGGGTGTGCTGCTCCATCACTCTCCACCTTACTGTCTTGAGAGGGCATCTCTCACTGAATCTGGAACTAGGCTGGCAGCCCACAGGCTCAGCTAATGTCTTCGGACTCCCACCCAGTCCCCCAGCACTGAGGTCACAGGTGCATACCCGTGCCCAGTGTTTTACATGAATGCTGGGATCTAAACTCAGGTCCGCATGCTGTGTAGTGAGTGTGCTTGCTCCCTGAGCCTTCTCTTCATCCCTCAGACTGTTTCCTTACAAGCCTATCCCCATTCTGGGATCTTTCGCCTTTCAGTTCTCCTGACATCTCAGAACACAGGGACCACAGCGTCACAGAACCCTGCCGCCACACTGCTAGGAGAAGTCTTCATTTGTCTTATTTTGGGGGTAGGGGTGGGACAGAGTCTAGCAAGCTGTCTAGTCCTGAACTCTTGATTCTCCTCTCTCAGTGGTTCTGATTGTTGGAGTTACAGACGTGAGCCACCCCATGCGGCTTCATTTGTAATAAAGATGGTGTTTATGGCCTGTTGTACCCTCTCAAGTCTGGGCTTCTCTGACTGTGTATCCCTCTGGCCTTCTCTTGGCCTTTCTGGTCGTGCTTGTAACGTGCTCCAGTTTGTAGAAGGCTTGTTGTTTCCCCAGGGAGCCCACGTGCATGAACATGTGTGTATGTGGGCACACGTCTGTGGAGGCTAGGGGCTCAATCTCAGCTGTCCGTCAGGTGCCACCCACTTTTTGTCTTTGAAGCGGTCTCTTCACTGACCTGGTCACTGAACCAGCCAGGCTGTCTGCTCAGCTGGCCAGTGAGCACCAAGGAACCACTTAGCCCCGCCTCTCCAGTGTGGGATTGCAAGCGAACACTGCCACACCTGCCTTTTTAATGTGGGTTCTGAGGGATGGAGCTCAGGTCCTCACTCACCGGCAACAGCTTTACCCTCGTAGCTGTCTCCTCAGCCCTAGGGGCCTGATTTCTTCGGTCAGCGGGGGCTAGGGAGCTGGCGCTGGTTCAGGGGACACTCAGTCCCCTTGTGCAAGGCTGAGCCTCTCCTGACCCTTACTTTCCTTAGACTTGTCTCGGAACCGGTTTCCCGAGGTGCCTGAGGCAGCATGCCAGCTGGTGTCCCTGGAAGGCCTGAGCCTCTACCACAATTGCCTGAGATGCCTGAACCCAGCCCTGGGGAATCTCACAGCCCTCACCTACCTCAACCTCAGGTAGTGGGAGCTTCTTCTCTAGGCCTCCAAGACCAGTGCTATTGCCCTGAGAGGTCCTCCTGGCTCTCCAGAGCAGGCCCAGTGCTGGGGTGCCTTGCCTGAGGAGTGAGCCTGCTGCCTTTTTCCCTTCCACAGCCGGAACCAGCTGTCCTCCTTGCCACCCTACATCTGCCAGCTGCCCCTTCGAGTACTTATTGTCAGCAACAACAAGCTAGGAGCCCTGCCTCCAGACATCAGCACCTTAGGAAGCCTGCGGCAGCTTGTGAGAATAAGGGGCAAGGGCCAGAAGAGGGACTTTTGGGGGTAGCTAGAGAAGGGTAGGAAGTACCCTTGGGAAAAGACTTGGACTAAAGACAAGTGGCCAGGGAGAAACCACGGCAGAGCGATTTCCGCCGCTCCTGGGCTGATCGCGCCTTCTCTGACCTAGGACGTGAGCAGCAATGAGCTGCAGTCTCTCCCTGTGGAGCTGTGTAGCCTCCGCTCCCTGCGCGATCTCAATGTTCGGAGGAACCAGCTCAGTGCCCTGCCTGATGGTAAGGAGAAGGGAGCACAGAGGATGGTGGGGTGTGTGCCTGTGTGTGCGCACGCGCGCCTTCAGCTAGGCTGCTGTAACGAAGATGCCGTAGACGGGGGTCTGAACAGCACTGTCGCTTCTCACCGTTAGATCAGGGTGCCATGTGGTCAGGTGGTGTTAGGGTCCCACCTCCCTGGCTCCTCACCTCACAGAGCAGAGAGAGCTCCTGGGGTCTCTGAGCTCTGTGGTATAAGGATGCTAATATGTTCTGAACTCTGCCTCATGGCCTTGCTTACTGCCCAGAGGCCCCGCTTCTCGTACCAGTCACTTTGAAGGTTATGATTTCAACACATGACATGGGGGGGGGGCACAAACACTGAATCTGAAATAACGCTTCTACCTTGGAGAAGTCACAGGCAAGAAATCTTTTAAAAATAACCTTGCCTTAGTTGCTCAGGGATTTTCAGTAGCTAAAGCAAACAGTAAACAGTTGTATTTGCTCTTGACCATGGCAACCCTCTGAGGCCGGGAAGGCGTGGATTCCCAGTTCTGTTTTTTCGTGGGAACAGGCTAGGAAAGAAGGGTAGGAGTGAAATCAGTCAACTGTAGAATCAATCCTAAGGCTGGAAGGGACCCTAAGGCCCACCCAAGCACCCAGCCCAACAAGAGCTCTCGAAACACTGGTCAGGTGATGCTCTTGAACCTCCTCTCAAGGACTCTGAACTGGAGGTGGTGGTGGGGGTCCTGACATGACAGTCTAGGCAGCCCTGTTTAATGAGGTAATTATGTTGGGAAGCAGGCTTGTTGCTCAGCCAGGTATGTGTGCTTCCTGTGTTTCAGGTGGGGGCGATAGATGTGACTGAGATCTGAGACAGCCCTCAGAGGTTTAGTGGCTTAATGGAGAGACAGGCATTCATAGGGACCTGCTAAAGCAGGAGGCTGGGGAGCCCAGGGAGTGAGGGAGAAGAGGGCTCTTCTGCGGAGCCTGGGAAGTCACGTCTCCCCGAAGCTCAGACCTTCGGAGGTGAGCGTTCCATCCTTCATGCAGGCAGAGGAGCACCGCATGCAAAGCATGGAGACGGGGAGCATGGTGCAGCATGGATGCAGTCAGAAAGACAAACTCGAGGGAGGCAGGAAGAACAAGAGTAGTGGTCCCCATTTTCCCGCCTCTTTCTACCCCTTGCTGCCTCTGCCTTCCACCCCCCAAGTCTGTTAAGTGTCTTAATTAATTTTCTCTTTGCTGTAACTAAATAACTGAAGCTAAGGAATTTGGTTTTGTTGAATTGAGACAGGGTCTCACTATGTAGCCGCCCTGGAACTCACTCTGCAGACCAGGCTGGCCTGGAACTCACAGAGATCCACCTGTCTCTGCCTCCTGAGTGCTGGGATTAAAGGCCTGTGCTACCTGGCTGGAATTTTG
The DNA here is from genome assembly GCA_902168405.1 of Peromyscus aztecus. NCBI lineage: Eukaryota > Metazoa > Chordata > Mammalia > Rodentia > Cricetidae > Peromyscus > Peromyscus aztecus. The sequence continues at coordinate 9,113 of CABHPQ010131824.1, read as the reverse complement.
TTTTTTGTTTTGTTCTTTGAGAACAAACAACAAAATTTTGTGTTTTGTTTGGCTGGAATTATTATTATTATTTTTTTGTTCTTTCTGTTTTTTTGTTTTTGTTCTTTGTCTCTGGTAGTTCAGGGTGGCCTCCAGCTCAGTGTGTAGCCAAGAGTGGCCTTGAACCCCTGCTTCTCCTGCCTTCACCTTCTGTGTGGTGGGATTACAGGCATGTGCTGCAATGCCTGGTCTCTGCAGTACTGAGGACCAGACCTAGAGCTTCATGCATCCAGGTCAGCATTCCTCCAACTGCGCTGTATACCCAGCACTCCTTTTATTTCTTTGGTTTTTGAGATAGGGTTTCACCCTGAAGCCCAGGCTAGCCCTTAACTTGTGATGCGCCTTTTGTTTCAGCCTCCCAAGTGCTGGGATTGTAAGTGTGAGCCAGCACTGGAGGCCTGAGAACCAAGTAATGTAATTTTTAAAAACATTTATTTTTATTTATTTATTTACTTTCTTGCTTATTTATTTATTTATTTATTTATTTATTTATTTATTTATTTATTGTGGGTACCTACACATTCATATGTGCAAGTATCACATGTCTGTGGGTGTCACCAGGGCAGCACAGAGCAAGAGTGCCAGAGGAAAGGCCACTTCTTTTTTTTTTTTTCCCGAGACAGGGTTTCTCTGTGTAGCTTTGGTGCCTGTCCTGGATCTCACGCTGTAGACCAGGCTGGCCTCAAAGTCACAGAGATCCACCTGACTCTGCCTCTCAAGTGCTGGGATTAAAGGCGTGCGCCACCGCCACCCAGCTGAAAAGGCCACTTGTTAATGGTCCATTAATCCATGAATCCACCCGAGGAATAGACCATTCCATTATCCCTCGAGAGACCCATGACCCCGTTACCTCCTGTCATCCCACCTCAGAACACCAGTGTCAGGGATTTGGTGATTAAGTATCTAATGCTTGAGAGTTAGTCATAGCAGTAGGGGCAAAAATACAGGGAGTTCTCCCTGGGGCCATAAAAGACCCAAGCAAAATGCTTCTTGAGTATGAAGGAACAGTCAATTCCAAGACCCTGAGGTATGTGAAGATTCACAGAAGAGGTAAAGCTTGAAAACAGGCTTCCTTATTGATTGATTGATTGTGGCTCTCGGGTAGCTCAGGATGGCCTTGAACTAATGCACTATTATGTCGCTGAGGCTGGCCTTGAATTGTGTGCTCTTCTGCACACCATACCCACCCGACTTCAGCCATGGCTATGTGGTATGGGAGGCTTTTGTGCAGGAGTCAGTTGGTTTGTGTCTTGTGCTGCCCACTTGAGAATGTAGAGTGGGTTTCGGTGGGGGCTGGCAGGGGAGGAGGATGCATAGGGCTCCGCAGCAGCTGAAGCACACAGGGCTTGGCTCAGATGTGAGTGGGGAGAGGAGCAGGTCGTTTCTGGTAAGTGAACTGAGCCAGCCAGGGTGCGAGGCTGTGATGGAGCCAGGAGTGACAGGCTGGTCAGAGCCAAAGACAAGGAAGAGAACTCAAGGCCTCAGGCCTGGCCTTCTCCTAACTCTCCCCTTGCCCAACCCTAGAGCTGGGGGACCTTCCTCTGGTCCGCCTGGATTTCTCCTGTAACCGTGTCTCCCGAATCCCGGTCTCCTTCTGCCGCCTCAGGCACCTGCAGGTCATTCTGCTGGATAGCAACCCCCTACAGAGCCCACCTGCCCAGGTGAGGTGCAGTCTGGGTGGACTGGAGGACAGTGATGCTGTTAGCCTGGGAGGGTCCAGTAAGGCTTGGGGAGCCACCTTATTCTCATGCCTGTGCCCTCACACAGATCTGTCTGAAGGGGAAACTTCACATCTTCAAGTACTTAACGATGGAGGCCGGACGGCGGGGAGCTGCCCTCGGGGACCTGGTCCCTTCCCGCCCCCCAAGTTTTAGTCCTTGGTAAGGGGAAGGAGTCCCCTTCTTGGGACCAGAGACCACCCCTGGATTCCAGGGGGAGGGGAGGGGTGCTGCGAGCATGGGGCTGACCAGGTCTCCCTGGCTGCTCTAGCCCTGCCGAAGACTTATTTCCGGGACGCCGGTATGATGGTGGCCTGGACTCAGGCTTCCACAGTGTTGACAGTGGCAGCAAGCGGTGGTCGGGAAACGAGGTAAGGACACCGGGGTGTCACCACTAGGGGGACGCGGCACTGAGGACCCTGACCGAATCCCTTGTAAGAGGCACCTCCACTACCCCTGACTCCTCCTCCCTCTATCCCAAGAGGCTGGCTCTCCACCTGACCCCAGTGTGGGACTCCATATGGTCCTCAGCCCTGCAGAGAGCCCATGTCCCATCTCTGCCTTAAAGTCCACAGATGATTTTTCAGAGCTGTCCTTCCGGATCTCAGAGTTGGCCCGGGAGCCCCGGGGGCCTAGACACCAGAGGGAAGATGGCTCTGGTGAGCAAAGGAGTCTGTCCAGGAAGGCGAGGGTGAGGGAGGGCCTGGAAGCCCCTCCCGCTTGCTCGCTAACGTGCCCTGGCCTTGCAGGCGATGGAGACCTGGAGCAGATTGACTTTATTGACAGCCATGTTCCTGGGGAAGATGAAGAGCGGGGTGCAGCTGAGGTGAGGACCCCATGATGTCCCTTGTCCAGGGGAAGGGTACTACATGGGCACACCAGGGCAAACCGGGGGACCAGGCCTTTCCTCAGCCTCTGCTGCTCTGTCCTCAGGAGCAGCTGCCTGCTGAGTTAAGCCTTGTAGCAGAAGATGTGGAGAAGACGTGGAGCATCAGGTACTTCAGCCCCCAAGCCCACACCTCTGCCCCATGCTCAACAGTCCTGGGGACCTCCCTTCACCTGACAGAGGTCTCTCTTGGGCTGTCTTCTGCAGGCGGGAGGAGCCTGCAGGGGAGGAGAGGCGGCGCCCAGACACCTTGCAGCTGTGGCAGGAGCGGGAGCGGAGGCAGCAGCAGCAGCAGCAGAGCGGGGGGTGGGGGTCCCCCCGGAGGGACAGGTGAGGGAGGGCCTGGGGCTGCTGGACCGCGGGCAGATGCAAACCCCTCAGACTTGTGTTCTGAATGTGTGGCCTGACTGTAGAGCTCACGCCTCCTCTGCTTCTTGCAGTGTCCTTAAGCGGGGGATCAGAGCCGCAGGCGCTTCGGCCTCGTCCACGCAGGCCGCCTCCAAGTAGGTGCCCTCCTGTGGCCCATCCCCCTACGCCTTCTTCGGGGCCTTCTCTGAGTCCCTTCTTTTTCTTCAGTGGCCCACCGAAGTCCAGTGCTACCCAACCAGGAGTTTCAGGGGGGCAGGGAGCTCCCACACCGCCCCCCATCTCCCAGGACTCCATTCCTGTATCTGGACCAGGTAGGACAGTGTTTTAGATGGTGGCTTGGGGTTGCTTGGGACACAGGCCTGAAGGAAGAAGAGTGGGCCATTGAGGGGTGTCTCTCTTGCCTGTCCCTGGCTTTCCCCAGTGACAGCTCCTGTTCCCAGGCCACTGGGCTCCATTCAGAGACCAAACAGCTTCCTCTTCCGTTCATCCTCTCAGAGTGGCTCTGGTGAGTATGTGCCGATCTGGCACTGACCTCAGGACTCCTGTCTCTTGGGGCTTGAGTCTTCAGGGTGCTGTCCCTTTCCGTGGAAAATCCCACAGGCAGGCAGGCGGTATTGGTATGAGACTGTGGGAAGCTGCCTCCAAAGTTTACCCGTGAAGCAGAGCTATCCCCATCCTCCTTGCCCTCCTAGGCCCTTCCTCTCCAGAGTCCATTGTGAGAGCTCGGCCGTTTCCTCAGACTCTTGACGAGAAGGAACTAATGTCCCAACTTCGCCAGGTGAGCAGAGTGAGATGTGTGTAGGCAGAGGCCTGACCCAGCATGGACCTCCTTCCCCTTTCTTTCTCCAGAACCCACACAGCCCCCAACTTCTCTTTCCTGACCCAGGACTGCTGTGGGATGTTCTGTATGGCAAATGTGTTGCTAATAAAACACTGATTGGCCAGTGGCTAGGCAGGAAGTGTAGGCGGGACTAACAGAGAGAATAAAAAGAACAGGAAGGCAGAGGGAGTCTCTGCCAGCCAGCCACCAGGACAAGCAGCTTGTAAAGATGCCGGTAAGCCACGAGCCATGTGGCAAGGTATAGATTTATAGAAATGGATTAATTTAAGATAAGGACAGTTAGCAAGAAGCCTGCCACGGCCATACAGTTTGTAAGCAATGTAAGTCTCTGTGTTTACTTGGTTGGGTCTGAGCGGCTGTGGGACTGGCAGGTGAGAGAGATTTATCCTGACTGTGGGCCAGGCAGGAAAACTCTAGCTACACAGAACGGTTATTGAGGAGGGGAAGGGATGCAGTGAGTTCCTGCTGACCTCACCTGCTCCTCCTGGCTCCGCTTCCAGGTCCTTGAGTCCCGGCTGCAGCAGCCCCTGCCTGAGGACCTGGCAGAGGCCCTCGCCAATGGGGTCATCCTCTGTCAGCTAGCCAACCAGCTGCGGCCCCGCTCTGTACCCTTCATTCATGTGCCCTCACCTGCTGTGGTCAGTGGGAGCCCGGAGGAGGAGGAGGGGGGCATGGGACAGGTGTGTGGCTTTGCCTTTCCAAACTCTTCCATTCCCCCACCTTCAGCCAAAGCTCAGTGCCCTCAAGTCTCGGAAGAACGTGGAGAGTTTCTTAGAAGCCTGTCGAAAAATGGGTGTGCCTGAGGTATGGGGGTGCTCTTTGCTCTGGGGCTCAGCTGAATACCGTGCATGAGGGGTGGAGTTCCATCCACAGGGGATCTAATTCTACCGAAGCATGTGTCCCGGGCCCACCCCTCACAGCTCCTGCCCTGCCTCCCTCCTGGCTCCCTGTCCTGCATGTCTGCATGTCGGTATGGCTCTGCCTGTGCTCCTGGTGTGAGAGGGCAAGGGTGGGAAGGTCTGTGGCTTGATGCTGCTAACACCTGTTATTTGTCCTTGTCCATCTGCCCTGCCCTCCCTTCCCAGGCTGACCTGTGCTCGCCCTCAGATCTCCTCCGGGGCACCACCCAGGGGCTGCGGACCATACTGGAGGCTGTGATCCTGGTGGGGGGCAAGGCCCCTCTCCCAGTCCAGCCCTCCTCCGGTCTGGGTGGCTTCCTCCTCTTCTACGTGGTCTCCATGCTGCTGCTCTATGTCGTCTACACTCGGCTCCTGGGCTCCTAGGACCCACGCTGTCCCTTCCTTCCCCACCTTCTATTTATAGCCCTCCTAGTCACCCGCCCCCCCACAGTGCCTTCAGCCCTACCAAAGACACTAGTGCACCCTCACAAACACTGACCTCAGAAGCCCCCTCCAGTGCCCACAGTAGCCCTTACCCTACTAGTGCTGACGGTGCCTTCATGTCCCCACCAGCCCTGTCCCCCAGAGGGATGACAGACCTGGGCAAGTTCCCTCCTCCCTCCCTCCCCCTGCTGGCTGCTGGGGGAGCTAAATTATCTCTGTTGTGTAGAGAGAACTCTATATTTGTAGGGGTGCGGGCCCATCGTGGGCCCCTGGTTCTGTGTATAAACTGTATAGACCGTCACTTCTGTGTGTCTTGTGTGAGCTGCTGCTGCTGCCGCAGCCAGGCCTTGTCCTGCCCGGGCTCCGTGTCCGTCAGCCTGCCTGTCCCAGCGTTTCTGTTTGGAGATGTCAGGCCTCTCCTGCCCTGAGCCTTCTGTGTTACCCCTTCTGTCATGTGCTGACAGCTTCCATGTGTCGTCTGCCCCCAGGCATGGGGCAGTGTCTACCAGGAGCACCCCCACCCCGCCAACCTTGCTTGGGGAATGCCAGGGGAAAACTTAACCTGGGCCCCTCCCCCCAGGAGTCCCTGTGCCAGCCCCACCACATCCTGGAAGAGGAGGGGGCCCCTGGAAGGGGTCTCCCTCACATCGCTGCTGTCCTTCACGCACTCCTGGAGCAGCCTTAGGGTAGAGGTTGGGGCGCTTGGCCCCAGCCACCACCGGACCTGTCCTGGGAACAGATGACACCCGGGCCTTGCCAGTTAACAAGGACTTGGTGACCACGGCCCTGCGTGTAGCAGGGGGCTTGGGTATCCCCCTGCCCTTAGGCTGCTGGGGTGCAGCCCCGGGTCTGGGTGAAGAGTGTTGTGTCGAACACAATAAAGAAAAGCCCAAAGGCCTGCAGGTCGGCCCTCAGGTGTGTGCCTGTCTGTGAGTGCGCGAGCTTCTTGGGGACCTGGGTCCTTTACGGTGGGTCCCAGGGCACTCTGCCCTGTGTCTGTGCTGGGCAGAGGGGCTGCCAGGGCACAAGTGCCCCACGGCTCTGCCGCCAGGGGGCGCCCTCGAGAACCTGGCGGGAGCGCACCACGTGGCTGTGGGCGCTCTGGCGCAGGCGTCGTGGCGACGCCTCCGGGTCGGCTAAGACTTGGGCGCCTATGTAGTCAGGGCCACACGCGGGCGGGCAGGCGGGCGGCCCAGTGGAGGGTGCCTGGCGCTCCACCACACACACAATGTTGCCCTGGCTTGGGCCGTGGGGCACAGGCCGGGAGGAGGCGACGGGGGAGCCAGGCCTCTCCACGGGCCGTGACCACGCCGGCGGAGACTGGAGCTCTGGAGAGGAAACCACGGAAGAGCCAGGGACGCCCGCGCAGGGCAGGTGAGGGCCTGGTGCGGCCGCTAGGAGGCGCTGTGGGCACCTTCCAGAACTGAGCAAGTCCGGAGGTCGCCCTGGGCCTGGGATGCTGGCCCGGACTCAGGTCAGCATTGGGAAGGGAAGCCTGTGGAAGAGCATGTCCTTCCCTTCACACAGCCCACAGCCCCAGGCGCTCAGCCCATCTGAGACCGCAGCAAAGCTGTCGCCGCCCTCCAATCACCTGGCCACTGAGCAGGCCGCCCCAGGTAGGCACCAGGTCTTGCTGTTTTTACCCACAAGGCCCCGGGGATTCAGAGCCTGTTCTAATCTTGTCTCTCTCCTTCATAGGACCTCTTTCTCCCCAGGTGACCTCCCAGGTCACCACCTCAAGGATGACCCCGCTGCCACTCTGGGATCGCAGCCATGAGGCTAATGTCAGACCTCAGCTGATGGTGAGTTGGGAGATGTGTGGCTCTGTCTCCAGGTAGCAAGAAGTGCCATAAGAGAGCTGGAGCTCAGTCACTTCCTGCTCTCCACAGGGGGCCAGCTGTGGGTCAGGCGTGTCTTTGTCTGGCAGGACACTGTGTCATCCTTCCTGGCCTATGTATGACGCCTGGGGTAGCATCCCTACCTCCGGGCATCCAGAAGAAGAGCGAGTGTCCAGGGATGCAGGTACTCCTCGTGGCGCCTCCGCTCAGTTGGGATGTTTCTGCAGTGAGGGCTGGGATGGGAGGCCGAGGCCACCAAGCTAGCAGGCTCTCCTCCTCAGGGCTCCCGGTGACAAGCTATGATGATGTCTTTCTCTTGGACCCTCTGCTCCCCTGTGGGCAGCGTATTCCCGTGTACCTGTCCAGGCCCCCTCAGCAGGTAAGAGTGAGCGCTCTTCCATTCTTCCCCTCCTTCCTCCGGAGGCCTGCTTGGACAACTTTCCCTCCCGTTTCCTCAGGCCGTGGGCTCTCGGAAGCTGCTGCCCCCGCCTCCCATCGTGTCCTCCTCTGTGCGCCCCTCGTCATCCCAGGCCTGCTCCTCCGCCTGGCTCAGCGAAGCGGAGATGATTGCCCTCACTGGTCTGCTGCAGATGAGCCAGAGCGAGCCGCGCCCTCACTCCTCGGCCCGCCCTCTGACCTCTACCAGCCGCCCAGACCCCGTCTCTGCCTCTGAAGACCCAGGCCCCAGTGGTGGCCAGAGCTGTTCTGGAAGCCCTGACCCAGGTCCTACACAGAGCCCGGATACCCACTGTTCATAGTCCCCTCCCTCCGTGAGCGCTGGCTCCCCACAAGCTGTTTCGTTGACAATAAATCCGTTAGTTTGCAAACCAGACTGTGCGGCTGGAGACAGCGGGGCAGGGGATGTGGAGGAGGCCGGTTCCTTCATTCCCCCACACTCACTTGCCCTTCCTTCACGTCTCCTCGCTCACCGGTCGCCCACTACTTGGGGTGGGGAAATCCACTGAGCCGAGACAGTCAGGGTGCAGAGCACCTTTAATGGGTAGGTTGGGTCCACAGGATGTGACTGGGCTGTGCTCTAGGAAGCAAGGACTTGGTCAGCTCGGCCAGACCCAGAGAAGAGTCAGGTGAGCCTGACTGGCACCAGGGGAGGACTCGGGAGGGCAGGTGGCTGGGGGGCTCTGACATGATGCCTGATGCCCCCATCGTTTTTGAGCTGGGGTTCTCGGAGTTCCTCTCTGACTTGGAAAAGTTGAGTGAGGATAGCTCTTGGGCTCAGAGGACACAGTGACATCTAGTGTCAGCTGCCAACATGTGAGGGGACCGAACTGTCCAAATTGGGGTGGGGATCTTCATCCATGATTTGGCCGCAGCTAGCTTGAGACCGATTCTGTAGGAATTCCCCAGGGAGGTAAGATCAGGGGGTTTCGGCTGAGAGGGCCCAAACTTTGTAAGGTTTTGGGGTTTTTTGTTTGTTTGATTGGTTTTTGGGGTTGGGGCAGAGAGAGGGTCTAGAACTTTCTCTCTTAAGAGTCTAATTTCGGGGGAGAATCTCCTCCCGAGGGTTCTTAGCTGGAAGTGACAGCCGGCAAGAGGCAGCAGAGCAGCTAACGGGGACATGGTGACCGCAGGGCCCCTGGCTCCCAAGTGCCGGAGCTGAGCTGTATGCTAGTAACCTTTTCTCCTCTTTTCCTCTCTTCCCTGACCAGTGCCTGGGTCTCCTCCCCGGACCTTCTCCCACAAAGTTCTAGAACTTGATGCGGGCATAGCCATGTGGACTCTCCCCAGAGGCTGTTCTGGGCACCTCCAAGGGAGGGACTAGGTCCAGGTCCACGTAGTTGAGGCAGTTGTCCAGAGACCCTGGCTTAGCACTGTTCATTCCTACATAGTCCGGGATGTACATGTAGTCCCCAGACAGTTCTGAAAGTTGCGAAGAGTGGGCCTGAGCCTCTGTGGGTCCCCATCTGTCCCTAATGCTGCAGGGGAAACCCTGACGCCCGAGTTCAGGTTCCCTGGCCTTGAGCTCGCAGTACAAAGGCCCTGGTAAGAATCTATTCATGGGCATGTATTCTGTGCCCTCAGAATCCTGAAGCGCCTTGCCCAGAGCTACCCTGGCCGGGG
>CABHPQ010131821.1:0-17951 GCA_902168405.1 Peromyscus aztecus | reverse complement strand
TGAGTTCTTAGAGAAAGATCATAAAAGGGTTGTGACTTGTCAGTATGAAGCAATTAATGAGGGTTGTCTCTTCTATCTGCCATATTCCCTAATGAAGAAAACATAGAACCCATATACCGTTAAATATATGTTCATGTATACATCCATACATGCACATACATGTATATACATGTTGATATCATATACATCTTTACCTGTATGAATAGAAAAAGGGACCCACATAAATATGGTAGTTATAGTTACTATTTGTTGATTGTCTGTGGTGATATTGTGTTCCCCAAAATACTGTGCACCCTACTAAACTTCTCTGGGGTCAGAGAACAGAACAGCCACTAGATACAGAGGCCAGAAAATGGTGGCACTCACACCTTTAATCCTAGCATTCCAGAGGCAGAAAGCCATACAGATCTCTGTGAGATTAAAGCCACACTGGAAACAGCCAGGCATGGTTACTCATGCCTTTAACTCCAGGAAGTAATGGCAGAAAGCAGAAAGGTATATATAAGGCATGAAAACCAGGAACTAGGTTGGTTAAGCTTTTAGGTTTTTGAACAGCACAATTCAGCTGAGAGGCATCCAGTCTGAGGAAACAGGATCAGCTGAGGAATTGGCAAGGTGAGGTGGCTGTGGCTTGTTCTGTTTCTCTGATCATTCAGCATTCACCCCAATACCTGGCCCTGGGTTTGTTTTTATTAATAAGAAATTTTAAGATTCCTGCTGCATCTGTCTTACTGATTTTCCTTGGAAATATTTTTTGCATATATAAGTTGCCTTTTATTTTGTGGATCCGTAGTGTTCTTTAGGGCTGGAGAGGAAGCACAGTGGTTAAGAACACTGGTTGTCCTTCCGGAGGACCCAGGTTTGATTCCCAGTACCAACATTTTGGCTCACTACCATCTGTATCTCCTTCTAGGGCATTCAATGCCCTCTAGGAGATTCTGGCCTCCATAGGCACTAGGCAGTGTATGTGCACAGACATAACGAAGGCAAAATACTCACATGCATAAGAGAAAGTACACTTTAAATTTAATTTGAATTAACACACAAAATCACAAAATTGTATACACTTAATAGGGTACCATGAAGTATCTCGATACATGACTAAGTATTACTTAGTCAGGTAAAGCATATGTTTCTTCTCAAGCATTTATCACATGTTCAGTGTAAGACGTAATTCAAAATAATTTCTTCTCACTTTTTGAGATACACATCAAACAATCCCTATCTACTGCCATTCTACTGCACAGTATCTAACTCTATTCCTGTATATGACTTAGTACCAATTGGGCAAACATTCTACATACTGACTCTCCCCCAGCCTCTGGAGGCCGCTGCTTTCCTTTCCATACTCATGAAAAATATTTTACATATTTCACAAAAATGAATCATGGTGTTTGAATGAGAATTGTCCCTCATAGTCTCAAACATGTGAATACTTGGTCACCACTTGGTGGTGCTGCTTGTGGTGGCTCGGGAGGTATGGCCTTGCTAGATGGCATATGGCACTAGAGCAGGCTTTTTTTGTAGTTTAAAACCTAACACAATTCCCAGTGGTTCTCTCTGCTTCCTACATGTGGTTTGAGATAGAGCTCATAGTTGTTCCTTCTACCATATATGCTCTCCGCTACCAAGATGGAGTCTTATCCCCATGGAGCCCCAGGCTCGAGAAAATGTTTTCTTCTACAAGTTACCTTGCTCATGGTGTTTTCGACAACAATAGTAACTAATGTAAGAAAAGTAACTAATATAAATGTCAATCCATACTTGCCTTTCTGTGCTTGACTTACTCTGTTTACCATACTCTTTTTGTGTGATTCTGATACACGAGATCCAGTAACCACATTTTAATTGAACAAATAATACTAATCCCGTAACGTCATACCAATCTCGTAACTTCAGTAGATGCAAGTAATTCTACAAAGTGACAACTACGTGAGAGCCCTTCACATCACACAATGCCGTTTGAATAACAGAAGAGCTTTATGGCCAGTGACCAATCTTGTCTTTGAAAACTTGGTCATTGTGCTTGCAATAGTCTGTGGGATGATGTCTTTTGGCATGCTGTGAATATATGTTGTTCCCATTGGTCAATAAATAAGCTGCTTTGACCTATGGCAAGGAAGTTTAGAGGCAGGTGGGAAATCCAAGCAGAGATGCGGAAAAGAGAAAGGTGGGATAAGAGAGACGCCAGCCCGCCACCCAAGGAGCAACAAGATGCCAGCAGACCGGTATCGCCACAGCCACATGCAACATATAGATTAATAGAAATGGATTAATTTAAGATGAAAGAGCTAGCTAGCAAGAAGCCTGAGTCATGGGCCATACAGTTTGTATTTAATATACGCCTCTGTGTGCTTACTTGGGACCAAGCGAATGCAGAACCGGGCAGGACACAGAAAAACTTCCAGCTGTAATTTTCAATACTCACACAGTTATGGTTTTCAAGTATTTATGTTGATCCCTGGCTGTTCTGGAACTCACTTTGTTGAACAAACTAACCTGAAACTCACAGAGATTAGCCTACCTCTGCCTCCCAAGTGTTGTTATTAAAGGCATGTACCATCACCGTCTGGCTGCCATTATTTTTTAAATGTCTGGGTTTTTGTAAAGATTTCTACTTAATGATCAATAACCTTTTATTAGGATTGAGGAATACTTGTTAATAACTGAGAATATTCCTAGTTCACATAAAAGCCGTGCTCAGATGATTGACTATTAATTGGTAGTATTAACTGGTAGTTGGGCCGTTTTGAAGTATAAGAAATGTCCCCATTTGGAGGCACTGTTGTGAGAAGATTGGAATCTTTAGGACATGTGCCAAAGGCTGGCAGAAGTAGACCACCAGGGGTCGGGTGGACTATTGTCGTGTGTGTGTGTGTGTGTGTGTGTGTGTGTGTGTGTGTGAACTCATCAAGTCCAATAAGTGTTGTCCATATGTGTGTATGTGGAGGACCACCTACTGGAGCAAAGGAAACATACCAGTAATCATATCCTCAAAGAAGGATGGATGACTCTCCTTTCCTGGGGGTAGACATATCTGATTACAGCCTGGCCCACTTCTGGCTCTGTGCCTTCTTGTCTGCCCAAATGTAAGATATGGCAGTTTCAAGCTCCTGCAGCCCCAGATCAAGCCACTCTATCATGTCTTCCTTCTCAGTAAGAACTGAGTCCATGAAACCATGCCCCCATTATAGGTCTTTCCCTTGATGCTTTCTGTTTTTGTTTTTGTTTTGGGGGTTTTTTTTGTTTTTTTTTTTTTTAGTTTATTGAGGTTTTTGTGTTGGATATTTTTGTTTCCACAGCAGGAACATGATACAAATGGTTTCTAGGAAGGAATTCAATTGAATTCACTAGCAGTGAATTAGGAATTGGGTCTTAATCAAGTTCTTTTTCAGTTATCTTTGTGACTTTGTGTATATGCACCATGTCTGTCAACAGGTATAGAGAGTCAGAGAAATAGACCCCAACTCCTTTATTCATTTAAACAAAATCAGACAGCAAAAGCGTCACAATTTTATTCGCCATGTATTCTTTTATCTAACATGTATTTTTTCCCCAATTTGTATCTAACCCATGCATACATAATAATGGAAATTATTCTACTTTTATCTGACATAGGAAAATGTTCACTTTTTCTTAATGATGCTGTAGGCAAGGCATCAGTAAAGTTTTTAGAAAGGGTGGAATTGTAAAGATTAGGGGATTGTTGACAAGATGGCATGCCATAATGACCCAGTTGTACAGTTGCATGGTAACAGCTATGTTTAATATATCAGAGAACTCAGGTAGAAATATCACCTACAAAATGACATCTGGAAATTCTATGGAGCATTTTATGAGTTACTTTAAAATGAACACACGAAGGAATGGGCTTCATTGTGGTGTTTTCGTGTATAGTATGTTTTTGTGTATCCCTTTCCACATTCCCCCACGTGTCCTCCTGCCCAATCCCAGTGGTCATCGTCCTCTGCCTAATGTCACTCTTGTTTACATGTCTCATGTACTTTCATCCACTTTTCCTTTCAGTCACTTAAGATCTTCCTTCCCCCATCCTGTCCTCTTCTTTTATATAATTTTACATGTCACAAAGTGATACTCCCTAAACTATTCATCTATTTCTTTGCAGTAATAATAGTATTTTTACTACAGTGCTGAGAATCAGAACCAGGGTGTTGCTTATGTATGCCAGGCAGGCACAATAAGACTGGGTTTCATTCTCAGTCCTCAACCGTCTCAAATACAAACCAAGGAGATAAAACAAGAACCAACAATCATCTTTAATTTGAGGGCCATATGAGAAGTGGCTGGTTGCCTTTAGCTCACAGGCCAAGCTGGAATACTTGTTAATATTTTTTCTTATTCTTACCAAGAAGTAAGGTTTCAATTCTTTCCAAAGGCTATAAGAATCCTATATAGAATGATATAGTGCACAACCCTCAAAAGCCAAAGAAATATAAATTCTTGTGACATAATTTTAAAAGTTTCTTTTATTAAGGTAAGTGTGCTAAATTTTACTCAATACTTATTAAAAATGGCAAATCAGATGCATATTTTTTTCTCTCTCACAAGTCATAAAGCTGTGACTTGCAGGCCAGCCAAAAGTAATTAGAGATTTGGATAGCATATGCAATGAATCCGTTTTAAAAGATCAAAATGTCAGAAAAAATCTGAGGCATTTGGATTGTGGTTAAAGTTGCATTTCAAAACAATTTGAAGATATTTTGTTATTAGTTCAGTAAGTATTTTTCACAAACCACATTTTCTTTGCCCTGTACAATAACCCATTATGGAATCAACATGGTTTCTACGCAGCAGAAATATAACTAACCACCCAGAAAATGGATTTGACCATCAGTCAAAAATAATCTAATATTGGCAACAACTAGATCTTCAGAAATTGATCATCGAGTTTCTTGTTTAAATCTGTCCAGAGAATAGCCTAAAGAACATACTTTTCTTTTATCTCATCAACCATCTCTCTTTTCTTTCCTAGAAGGTTCTAATCCTATTATTAACAAAGCAGAGGCAGAACTGAGTATGGCAGTGCTCCGTAGATGTGACTCACAGAATTGAGTGCTTGGAGTACAGCAGGCAAATTATATTAATAATAAAAATAGACTTGGGAGAGAGAGTATTTGGGACACAAGAGAATGAGGAGCTTTAGTAGTGTGCCTCCACTTGACCTAGCACATGCTCTAGTAACTGCTCCTGCTTGAAAAACATGAAGTGGCAGACTTTTCCTCTTCTCATTTACCAGAATAGTGTTCATAATGCCTTTTAATTTTCTCTTATTCCACTTGGATATACAGAATCTTTTTTATTGTTTTCTGTTCTCATGCAAAAGCATGATTTTCAATGCAATATGTGTATTCATGCATATTATATATTATATTTTCATGGGTACATATAATACATATATACTATGTATGTAGTATAAAATATACATTTATATTTATATACTTTTGTTCAAATGGGAAAAACTGAGGCTCAGATAATTTAACATATATGAGTTTATATACCTAATAAAAAATCAAATACAAACATGTATTGTTTGTAGATATTGCCAAATTAGTATTAATTTCATGATGAGAAATTAGAACACAAAATTTTATAGCTTGCTTCCATGTTATTTACATATTTGCATTTTATGCAGGATAGTATAATAACAGTGGAAATGATATATATTATCTGTTCAGTGGGAAATTTTGTAAATATTTGATCCTTTATGTAGGAAAGTGTGTATTATTGTGTGCTTGAAAATGTCCAGCAATATCTCAATGGGATGGTCTTTGATAGAGCACAGTTCAGTAAGTCCTTTTCTCCAGCAAGCTGGGGGACCTAAGAGAAAGTTGAACAGTGTTAATCAAAAGAACCTTAGGTCTGGATGCTGATCCTATTAGAGCAGGTGATTAATGCGGGTGGACCTTTCTCCAAGTTCAATGACTGTTGGTAATCTTTAAATAATCAGGCAGCTGTTAGGTACCAAGAAAATGTCAAGTAGAACACCTGGGTGTTGAACATTTATACATACTGTAGGCCACTTTTGATCTATCTGCCTAACATGCCACATGTCAGTGGCATCACATTGGCTTGGAGAAAAGCGTCTCATTAGAGCGTGGCTCGTTTGCTTGGTGTCAAAAGGCACAAAGAAACCGGTGTCCTTAGATGCGGGGTAGTTATTTTCCTGTGCACTGAGTCTGCCAGTAGTTTTGAGTAGCCCGGGCCCTCTATTGTCTACATGTCTATAAACTCTTCTTTTCTTTCCTCTGCGTAAAAAGAACATCTCAAGGGCTTAGTTTTCCCAAGCTGAACAATACAAATTACAGTCTAATGGCCGAGGATGCCATTATATGACAGGGCAGCCTACAGTAGCAACTCCAAATTACGTGCGGGGTTCCTTGAGAAGTTAATGACGACTGGTTATGTACTGTACACAGTAGAGATAAGGCAGCGTGCTTATTCCCAGGATATTGTGCAGACAGAGGCATGTGGTCTGATTGCTTCCTCTAACCTCTGCTCAGCTGTCTCCCTTACTATTGTACTACGGCTGCTGTAATTGGTTTGTGAAGGGCTTAGGGGAAAGGCCTCACAAGCAAGCTTATTTTCTTTCTTTCTTTCTTTTTCTAAAGAAGCCACCCAAGTTCTTAAGCTCCAGTGCCTTCCTAAAATCAGCATACAGTTTATAAGTGAAACAGGACAGAAAGTATAACAGAAAATGATGCTTAATTTGTCTACCCAGGTCAGAGGGCAGCAAATATGATTTAAAAAATATAAAGTGAAGAATAAGAAACATCATATGTCAAATCAGGGACAGACACCCGCTCCCCTCCACACACACACACACACACACACACACACACACACACACACACACACACAGAAGGGGAGACTCAGAGGACCCATTTGGTTCTAACTCAGAGCCCTTAAGTATACAACTCACTCAGCTATAGACATTTAAACATATATAAGAACTCTGTAGATAACTGTTTCCTCATTTGGCCACATAACATGTTTGGTACTCCAGTATTTTATATAATATAACATCATTCAAGCAAATATTAATTTTAAGTTTTCCTAATAAGTTGCAAACTTGTTTGGACAGATATTTGTTATTTGTTAAGTATAATTCATGATTGGCATCATATTTTTATTTAAAAATTTTACCCACTCTATAGATTAATATAACTTATTCAATAAAGTGACTTCAAAGAAATACTGCCCACTGGTTCTCCTTAGTGTCATGAACTGTTTTTTGAAATTAAAGAGAATGGGGTATTATGGTCAAATGGGATTTTGGAATTAATATGACTATTTATACCAATCCAAATGAATTAATAGGAAGTTACTGGTTATATGTTTAAGTTTGAAAGAATGAAGGTCCCCAAGTGACCACAGAAAAACTGATGTTGAGTAGTGATGATTTGAACTATAGTCCATTTATTTGGAGGAAATATCTCAAAAATGTAATCATAAAACCCGACTCCAATGTCTTTCCACATTTCTTCCTACCTCACTGTAAGTGGAATACAGACATTTAAAGGCACCATTTTTGTAGAGAACATGAGTAAAGAGCTGAAACCTTAGTAAACTGGCTTGTGTGTCCTGAGAAAGGTCCCTTTGCGTCATCACTTCTTCAGACAACCGCCT
The DNA here is from genome assembly GCA_902168405.1 of Peromyscus aztecus. Lineage (NCBI taxonomy): Eukaryota > Metazoa > Chordata > Mammalia > Rodentia > Cricetidae > Peromyscus > Peromyscus aztecus. Next base: position 10,304 of record CABHPQ010131821.1, on the reverse strand, counting down.
TGTCTGTTCATATACCAGTCAGAATCTACTCACTTACAGTGGCTTTATGAGGGGAATTGATGAGAATGTTTTGATTACAAAAGCAAACTGTGTAGACACAGTGATGGTCGCTTGCTGGTTCACTAGAGAGATGAATAAGTCATGTTTATAAAGAAGTTCTAAACCACTTAGTGTTTGCATGGTGAGATATCATTTCTTGCAAATTAAACCTTCTTTCCTGTGGACCTGAATTGTTGACAAAAACAAAGGGTAAACATATATACTTCATGATAAATGGATCTTCCTATGCTACTATTCTCGTAAAAGTGAGGCACATATGATACCGAATACAGCATTCATGATGAATGTTATAAATAAGAATGGAGAGCTCAATACCATTATTTTAAATACTTACCAAATTATTTTTAGTTTTTAGAATTTTATTTCATGTGCATGGGTGTTTTTCCTGCATGTATATAAAGTGTACCACTTTCATGCCTGGTTGCCTTTGGAGACAAGAAGAGGCATCAGATCCCTAGGAACCTGACCTACTGATGCTGTGAGCTGTCATGCAGGTTCCAGGAAATACAACCCAGGTCCTCTGGAAGAGCAGATAGTGCTCTTTCTTAATCACTGAGCCAGCTCTCCACCCTAATACATCCCAAATTCAATTTAATCAAACCTTCATGTATTCTACTACCCAGTGAGGCCTTTTCAATATAACATATTGGGATTTTGTTTTAAGCTAAAACTTTTATATAAACATTTCTCAAGTTAAATGTAGTCACTGCTTTAAAAGCAAATAGTGAACATAGTTTCTCAGCCAATAAACAAAAAGCCAAAAAGTTCATCATCAAATTGATGTTCACTCTGTACAATTCTGCCTTTAAGAAATGAAGGAATAGCCAGGTGGTGGTGGTGAACATCTTCAAACCCAACACTCAGGAGGCAGAGCCAGGCGGATCTCTGTGAGTTCCAGGCCAGCCTGGTCTACAGAGCGAGACCTAGGACAGGCACCAAAACTACAGAAGGGATGGCTTCTCACTTCTGCATCCTTTCTAAAAAAAAAAAAAAAAGACTTTTACAAGATCTTATATCTCTCATCTTCATCCTGCTCTGGCCATCTCTTCTTTTCTCTCTTCTTACCATCTTTCTTTGAACCATCAATTCCATTGATGGAGAAAATTAAGAGGCCCATGTGACCCACTTGATGAATAACTCACTTGACTCTTGCTCATAATCACATGAGTTAGCCAACAGGGCTTCAGATGTCATAGAACCTTGCTCTGTAACTGTACTATAGTATCATGAAAGACTTTAATCTAGAGAGACCCAAACAATACATGTGGGTTCCTACTAATTTGAGGATTATATGATTTGAAGATTATATGATAATACTTTCAAGCTGTTTTCTGCATATGAAAATAGACCTTCCTTCTCAATACGGTTTCCATTATTGCCTGCTATATCACATTCTATGGTTCTTATTTGCAGTTAAGAGCAATCCTGTCCCTTCAAAAATGGACAATAATTCTCAAGCAAGACTTCGGATGAAGTTTGGGAATCTTTTCTTAGAATGCAGCTGGGGCATAATTGCTTCATCGTGTCTAATATACAATTCAAGTGTTTGGAACCAGGAGCCTGTGTTGTTCTGCTTAAAAGAAAAGAAAGTTTGTCAGTAGGTTTTGAAATCCAAATTGAAAGAAGAAAGTTGTGGATGGCAAATAAGTATATTATACTGGAGTTCAATATGAAAAACAAGCAAAACTAACTTAAATGACTAAAGGTTAGATGGACCATAAAGTCTTTATAAGTTATAATAACATACTGTATACATACCTGATTAAATATTTCCATTCACATCCAAACTGAAACTTTTAATGCCATAGAATACGTGATAAGCATAAAAAATAGAGAAAAAAACATATTTTCATCTTCCTAGGTCTCACAATTCTTATGTGGAATATTTCTACATTAATTTCTATCATATGTAAAAACTTACAAACCTTTAGATACATATTTGTGATGAACTACAATTCTACATTTCTAATACATTAAATAAAATAACACTTGGAAGGAATATATATATATTCGTAGAAGCTGCCATTATTAACATTTTATTAACTATCCAAGACTCAAAGTTCATGTGGTGTTTAGTGTGGACCTGAATGCTTATAGATTAGGACACGCGGACACCATTGAGGTTTCGTGTTTGCAAGGGCAGAGATAACCGACAGGACTTCTAAGGGTACTGGCTTTCTGAACGCTCAGCACTCTAGATGGGGGAGTTCAGTGAGTAATCTAGAAGAATTACAACTCAGATTGAACTTTCATGATTCCTACTTTCTACTGATTCCTCAAATTTTGATGAAATCCCCTCCTTATCATCCTTTGTTAGTCCATCTCTTTTCTCTCTAATCTGGCTTTCTTCTTAGGAACCCATAGAAAAAGATTGGGGTGGGTGGCCCAGTCATACAGCTCTTGCCTGTCAGTTGCATATGACTTGGGGGCTAATTGCCATTACCCTTAAAAAATTTACACTAACACCCCCCGCCCCCATATACAATCCATAATTCTTCCAAGTGAAGGTTATAGTACTGTAACATTTTGGAGTAAAAAAAAAAAAGAACTTTAGTCCATGTGATCCCTTTGAAGAAGGAACATCACTCTTGGTTCTTTTTACATTGACTCGTTTTCACTTGGGCACATGCTTGTGCCATAGCGTTCATGTGGAAATCAGAAGACAGCTTGCGTGTGGAGTTTCTAGCCAGCACTCATGTGGACTTGGCAGCTAGTGCCTCTCCCCATTAAACCACATGACTGCAGATTACTGGCCCTTGTCTTCTTTTTGTTTTTGTTGTTGCTGTTGTTTTGTTTTGTTTTTAGACAGGGTCTCTATGTAGCTCTGTCTGTCCTGGAACTCATGATGTAGATCATTCTGGCCTGGAAATCACAGAGACACATCTGACTCTGTCCCCTGAATGCTGGAATTAAAGGCGTGCACTACTACATAGGACTTCCTTGTCATTTTATGATTCTTTCTGTACAATTTTTTTTAATCAACTCCATGTGGCTCCTTTTCTAATTCATTTTTCTGTGGTTCATATGCTTTGGATGCCCCCCCTAAAAGGTAGTAATGATGTTTTAAAAGCTAGGGGAGTCTTATAAATAAATATTATTCAAATTCTCTACATATATATCTTATCATAAACACAACCTAATGTTTATAAAATGAACACATCTTATAATGAACACATATAAAAATCAAAAAATGATGTCACATCGTCTTTGAAGTGCATCTTTGGCCTCATCCAGTCACTTTATCTTTTCAAAGGTCATCATTATGTTGACCTCTAAAACAGCAGGTTAAAATTACATCTTTTTTTGTGTCAAAAGAGTCAGTGTGAAGTGTTTAATAGTTACTATCTTTTACTCAGTGCGCTATGATCCATTCATCTTTTAATGCACGATAGCTAGTGTATTCTCTCTGGTTTCTGGGTTTCCATCAGACATACTGGACTTTGCTTAGTCATTTTTTTCTTGTTGACTGATATTTGTCAAGTTTCCTCTTTTTCACTATTGTTACTCATAGTTCTAAAGATTTCAACAAAAAAATTGCATAAATTTGTTAATTTGAATTTTAAGAGTTAACTTAATAAATTTCTTCATGTTTTAGGGAAAAAAAAGTGTTGAAGAAGAATATACAACATTGGCAGAAGCAAAGTTGCCCGATATGAATCCTGGGAAATTTCACTTCCAAATTTAGTATTAGTAGTTTCCATTATAAACAAACTACTCGGGGCAGACTTTATAGTTGTATAATTTTAAAGTAAACTTCATTCTAAATTTGGAAACATTTGCATTTCACACTTTGCTAATAATAGCCCTCCAGTTAACTTTATTTTTTGGGATAATAAAGACTATTTAACTTTTATAAGTCTCCTAAATTTAGGAAAGTCTTATAAATTTACCATATATGAAAGGCATAGATTAAGTGCTTTGAAATTTCAGAGAAAAGGGTGGATTGGTTCTTTTCATTAAAATAGTTTTCCACATATGAAAACCCTTTTTCATTTCTACAGTTCATTTTCTGATTGAGTTTTAAGCCATTTTTGACCCTATAGTGAATGTTTCATTAGAATTTATTATAACTTTATTAAGTATGTGTAGCTGTATAAAATATATCCTCACTAAATCATGTGTGGCAATTCCTGTGCCAATCTATTTTTCTAAAAATGTAACACCCTTACACTGATTTACTAGACTTCCATGAAAGTATTTTCACATAGTTTCTATTCTAACTAGCGAATCATTTTTGATCAAACTAATCACTCAATCTAAGACCCAATCTTAAAGGATTATTTATAAGTATTTTTCTAATATCCCAGGACAAATCTAGTGAGGGTAACTGTTATAGTGCATAAGGAGCTCATTCCTTGTCTTGAAACTGTTCTCTCTTTGTCTGCCCATTGTTGGCCTTTGTCTCAGAAAGGACTGAGGCTGGTGAAAGCTTTATCAGAGCAGTTAGGTGCTCCCTGGAGATAATGTCTTTGAAATGAGCGCTGATAGCAAAGCAAATACCCTTCATTGCAATGCAGTCCTGTTTGCTGTCCCTTCGCCTAGTAAATTTTTAGCCATAACCCACATGGGTGAAGGACGAGGCTCCATGCTATCTGTTGGCCAGTGGGAAGTACAGCTGTGAAGTCTGCGGTTTATGGAAGTCTTTCTGCAGAGTTGTTTTCTTTATTGTCTGCAGCGAATCAGCTTCCAGAACAAGGACAAACACTGAAATGCAGAGACCCACTTTGATCTTTTTACACACATGGAAAAGAGACAAGGGTGTGGAGTACTTTACTAAAGGCAAGTTTGATAAGCCCTTGAAAGATGCAACTAATTAAGTGATGAATAGAAATATTTTTATAATTATTCATGTTCTTGATAAGAGGCAGACTACAATCTTAGATATTTCAATTTTCCACATATTTTTGAAGAGTAGAGGAAGCCATTAGCTTTACTTGATTTATTTGAGTCTAAAACAAAAGAGATTTCTCACATGGTAAAAATTTCTCTTTTCCCCTTTTCAGCTTAACCAGAAGGAGGAAGATGGTAGGGGAGCTGAAGAAAGAAAATAAGTTATTTGCAAAAAATATACATACATAAAACAATTTTCCACTTTTCTTAAATGCTTATGTATGATTTACTTAGGTTTAAGAAAATTTGATTTGTATATTCTGGAATATATTAAATATGTACAGATTGTTATATCTTGTTTTGATACTTAATTTTAGTCTTGGTACATAAAATGAAATTTACAAATGCATTTTAACAAGTTTGGGGAGATGTGGATGGATTGAATAAATGCGACAATCAAAGAAAATGGAGTTGCTTTTAAGTGAATAGCAGAAAAATATAGTCGTTCAAAAATGATAAATGAAAGGGAACTAGGGTAGGGAGCTATACGAAGCCAACATATCTGTGGAAACTGAGATTTTTTTTCTAATCAAACGTGTGTGAGTAGGCAATTAGTATAAAAGAGTAACACTTATGGGGCACATTCTGGGCATAAAGAAACTTCCTAGTTACTTTATTCTTCCAGCAAATATTTACTACACTCCTATCTTGTGTGGATACAGAGAAGCGCCAGAATGTGGTCACATTCTCTAATGGAGACAGTAAGTGTAAACAAGTGGGGAACGGATGGATACTAAGAATATGTGCTGGCTAACGAGAAAGGATGCCACTGGAGGTGGACCCGTGTGCCATTGACAACAGGGCACGCGTGAAGCTCTAAGGGAGCAATTGAGCTGAGACCTAATGTAAAATGTGAAGATATGAAAGGGTATAATTTTTAAGGCACTGCAACATACAAACAGGGATAGGGCACTTTAGGCACAGCTGAACGTGGCCAGTTACACAGAATGCTACTTCTTAACAATGTTTGCCCAGGGTTGAGCTTCGAATGAATGAATACGTATCTAGGGAGATCTTTATATTAATAATAGTAACAGCTAATATATAATGAAGACTTGCCTTGTACCTCAATGTCCAACTTCTTGGACTTTAAAAGACAACTATAATGTAATATAAAGTTTCAGGTTTTTATAATAGATATCCCTGAGAGATTAATCTCAATCCAGCTAAACAGAATTAATGAATTCTGAATGTTTCTTCATCCTTTTTTCTACCATTTAGATGGTTCTGAGGGACAAATGATGCAGCAATAATTTACTCTCACTGAATATGCATGTGCTTTAATATGATTTCATTTAACCCTGGTATGACCGACACTCATTAGTCTGGGATAACATCGCATGCTTCTGAAACATGGAGGAAAGTAGAAGGCATTTCCTGAACTCCCATATATTTAAATAAGCAAAGCATTTGGAATTACTGAGACATTCCAAAAACTGTTAGCTCACATGAGAAACAATGACGATAAATACTGAACTTAGCGGGTACTGCCTTTTTGTCATAATCACAACATACATAGAACTTGTTTTGGAGTTAGAACCACGGTCTGTTCAGTTTCCAAACTTCATACCCAGTAGGTTCAAAAATGACAATCTGCTGAATGAATAAATAAACTTCAGAATTTGTGCAGGTCCAGTCTTTGTTTTTAGCTGACTTCTCTCTTCTTTTCTCCTCTTGAGTCTGTCAATATAAATGTCTTGCCTCTGCACTTTCCTTTTTGCTGTTTCTGCTCCACTTCACCTTTGATTATTTTTTCCCCGACTACATGTTCCACTGAACAGCATTACAGCTGGGGATATCTCCTTTTCTCTTTAAAGGCTTTCCTTTTACTTCTTCCCTTGAGTGCTTTCTTTATATCATTTTAAGTATATCCTGCCACCAAGACATCTTTACAGGGTGAGTTAAGCATCATTGCTTTTGATTATTTCCTCCACTCTGATTTCTTACCACCCTTAAAAAAAATACCTTGAATTTGTATATAGATTTCACAGCTTTTAAGAAATTGATTGTAACCAGTTTTAGTCGCAGCATGGATCAAAAAGCTGTATTTGGTATGGTATTTTATAAAGATTTATTTCTTGACCATAAATTCCTTAACTTTACTGCAATACTTCCACATTAGTGTGTGTAAAATGAATTGAAGGCTATTAGAATTTGTATCTAAACAAGCATCCTTCAGGTCTTACAGACAGAATCTAAATATTTAGCCTCATAGATTATTTTCTGTGCAATGTGATACTGTCTTAGTTTCCACAATTGTCCTAAAAAAGCATATTCTTTTGGTATGCTACAATGCTATATGAAAGTTAAATCACTTCCTTCCTTAATATTTCTTTTAGACTTGGTGTTAGAACCAAAACTCTAATCTTTTTTCAGTTCACTCATTTTGTCCACCATATTCATACATGGGTCTTGAACATATCCAGACAGAGCCATCAGTTCCCTAAACTGAAGGTCTGCTTTATATTTCTCTTCTCTTTCCAGGCCAGAGAAAGGGCCCTAGTACCTCCCTTGATGGGAAATCAATTTCCTTCTTTGTACTGAGGCTTGTTTCCCTTGTTCTAAGATTACATCTAGTCTTCTTCCTCTTGCTGTCTGTGTTCCTAATGCATTACACGGTTCTGCTTGAAGGGATACTTTCCTATATCTGGGTGATTTTAATTAGTCTTTTGAAGTTTCTTTTGAAATCCTTCTCTTTCTCTTTTCATTAATTACAGCCTACAATTCCCTTTATCTTGGCCTCAACATTAAATATTTTTCTACATTATTATTCCTTATAGAACTTAAATCCTGCTATCATAGTTTTGGCCTACTTATTGTCTTGTGTGTGTGTGTGTGTGTGTGTGTGTGTGTGTGTGTGTGTGTGTTTACATGCATCAGTATATGATGTATAGGATCACAAATATACAAACATATTTCTTCCTTTCAAGATACTCCATTTTCATCTTAAACATCAAGGGGAGAAGTCTAAATCACAATTTTTGCTGCGGGATTCCATCTAAGATATCTAGATTAGTAAAGAAGTGGCCTCCCAGCAAAGAGGAAAAGTCTGTTTTTGCAAGATGTGTAAAAGAATTGTCCTTTAAGCAAATGGTGTCTAAGCAAGTTTCACAAAGAAAGCACTTCAAAGAAAAAAAAAACTTTCCCAACCATAAATGAACAAATAAATACAAAGTGTTTTGAAAACTGTGACTTCAATGGCAGCTGCATGTTAAGAAAGAAAGCACTGTGGGACATCAGAGGTGGATTCCAGTGTGGTTGGCATTCTTGCTACTGAAATACATGGTGCAATTCCAACATTAAGTGACAAGGAGCTTAGGCTCTGTATAGAAATCATGCAGATACCATGCTGATACTCAAATGATAAAGTTAGTCAACTACTAGGGGAAGTATTAAGGCAACTCCACGTAGTTAAAAGGGAGGTTTATTTTGTGGGGTAACTTACAAGTAAAGGGATAGGTTACAGGGTCCGAAAGAGGTGAAGTGCAGTCCAGTGGTGTTGTCCGGAGAACTCTGCTTGATCTATATCCAGTATCCAGGAACCAAGAGATCTGGCGCATTTGAATCTCGGGTCTTAAGGACTCCTGTCTCAGCCCCACCTCCTAGGTGTGAAAGCTAACAGAAGCCTCAATGAGGGTAGTACTTCCAGGTCAAAGCAGGAACAGCTACCCACTACATCTCCCCCTTTTGTCTAAATATGAAAGTTCTAGCCTAATACAAAACTACATACAATAGGAATGATTATCAAATATTGTCCAGGAGGAATAAGGGATAATGACCTAGACAAGATGGAACTATAACCAACATGAACAATATCAAACAAGAGACACATGGGCAGGAATTTTAAAAGATACAGGAAAGAAGAGACAGGGAAGTGAGGTTAAGTGTGGAAAGTGTGCCACAGCAGCCACAGAGGAGGCTGAGGGTGGAAGCCACCCAAGCCTTTGGAGTTTGTCCCACATTGGGCGCCAGATATTGGTGGAAGTATTAAGGCAACTCCATGTAGTTAAAAGGGAGTTTTATTTTGTAATAATGACTTACAAGGAAAGGGATAGGTTACAGGGTCTGGGAGAGGTGAAGTACAGTCCCGCAGTGTTCTCTGGAGAACTCTGCTCAGTCTACCTCCAGCATCCAGGATCCAGGAACCAAGAGAGCCAGTGCATCTGGATCTTGGGTCCTAAGGGCTCCTGTCTCAGTCCCGCCTTGTAGGTGGGGCAGTTACTGGAAGCCTCATTGGGGATGGTACTTCCAGGTCAAAGCTGGAACAGCTTACCCACTATAGTCAACAGTATTCTATGTTGGAGATAAGTGATTCATAGATGATATAAAAAAATAGATGATAGATGATGGATAGATATACACACATATAAAAGATGTTTCTGTGCCTATTCAACCTGATTAATTTCTGCACCTGATGAAAGTGTAGAAGATTAACTCAGTCTCTCATTTCACACTCAGGATTAAAAAGGATAATCAGTTATTTTGAGACATTTTTATGCTTTCAACAGATATCTTAATCAATTTAATAAGAGTGCATGTTGTGCCTCAAACACTGGGAGTTTATTTGTTTATTTATTGTATGTGTTGAAGTGGTGCATGGAATGACAAGCAGGGGGAGGTCAGAGGGTAACTTGGAGAGTGAGTTCTTTCTTTCTAACATATGTGCCTCTGGGTTCAAGTTTGGCAGCAGGCATCTTTACCTGATAAGGCATTGCATTGGCCCCTAAACAGACGTAAGTATTTAAAATTCTGACTATATTGAGACTGCAGTACTTATTAAGTATTGCTCTTTTATAATGTGAATTATAAATGTGATGTGTGGATAGTAGTCATATGTGTGGTAATTCAGAAACACCATAGAGCAATACATCTAAGTTCAAAGCCACTAGGACATTAATAATTTTTTTTGTGCTGGTTTTACCTGGATTGTGCATACTTTGTAGATGTGTTAGAAGGATTTCTGTCCTCTATTGTGTGTAAGAAGGCACACTGACCCATAAACCAAAGAAATAATAAAACAATAGCATCCTTTAGAACAAACTCACCTTGACAGATCTTTGCTTGTTATTGAAGATGCAGTTCAGGATCCCTCAACAAATTAGCTTTCAGTTACGATGTTCATGCCTAAAATTAACCTATTTGAATATCCATTTTCAAATGTCTATTTTCTGCTTATGGGAAATTTTCAACATTTTTCACTTATTGACAATCCAATATGGAAGAACCCCTGTAGAGCTTTTCATTGATAAGCATACCTACTAGTGTGTTTTATTAGTCTCCTGTTTTGTAATTTATTAAGTAATTAAAATTAGAAAAATTTTTCATCATCTTTTGAATTCTAATTATTTCCTTGA
>CABHPQ010131819.1:0-26605 GCA_902168405.1 Peromyscus aztecus | reverse complement strand
CTTTATCCATACATCTTTATATGCCGGCATTCATTATAAGGAATCATTGGTTTGGTTCCAGGCCCCTGGTCTTTGCTACACTATCAACACTGGGCTATCCCTGGAACTTTACTTGGACATTCTGTTGCTACCTTGTGTCATGAAGATTCTGTAGTCCTGGGTCTGTAAGACTGGACCCACCACCTGTGCTCCAGTAGATCACAGATGGGATGCATGTTAGGGTGGCCAACACTTAACCCTGGGTCTGGGCTTGGGTAGTTTGGGATTGGTCAGCCTGCAAGCTCTCCCTTGTCTTCACCACCAAGGTGAGTTCTCCAGCATTGCCCTGACTAGTTCACTCCCTGCAGTGATGAGCAAGGGGTGGGGTCAGTTTTCCTACTTTCACATCCTCAGGATAGGTTCTCCCATACCTACACCTTCAGCAACAGCTCTACCCAGTTGAGGTGTAGGGGCCACTCTCTGGAGTGCTTCAGCTGATGAAGGGCTCTTATGATGATGACCTCAGGGAATGCTCTTTCATGTGAGGCAGGGGATGGGGGCAGGTGGTGGGGTAGGGGGGTGGGGGTTGGATAGGGTAGAAAGTGGCTGGGGGAATCACTCCCTGATCCACATCACCACATGGCAAATGAATAATGGGAACAGCTCCCCCATCTGCCTCAGGCATTGATTGGAGGGTGGGGGGTCTCTTCCCTGCCCATGCCACCTCATGGGACAAGCTCTTCCTTGCTCACAAATTAGGGGCTGGCTCAACCATTCCTTTGCCAACAGGGCAAAAGGGTTAGCTCTAATGTCACACAGAGTTTTTTTTTTTGGGGGGGGGGGGTTGGTTTTTTTTTTTTTTTTGGTTTTTTTGAGACAGGGTTTCTCTGTGTAGCTTTGTGCCCTTCCTGGAACTCACTTTGGAGACCAGACTGGCTTCAAACTCGCAGAGATCCACCTGCCTCTGCCTCCAGGGAGCTGGGATTAAAGGTGTGCACCACCACCGCCTGGCCTCACACAGAGTTTTTAAGAGGCGTCAGATCCTCTGGAACTAATGCACTGAAAACCTGTACCTAAGTGATGAAAACCAAAGCTAAGACCTCTATAATAGAAACAAATCCTCTTAACTATCAAGCCATCTCTCCATACAGAGCAACCTTTACACTCTTGATTCTTGTTGAAAATACATGAAATTTGGGGGATATACTTATTACAACCAAATGATGCAAAAACAGACAGTAGAATTCATTGTTTTGTAAGGAAAGTTGGCCAATTCCTAGAGCCAGTAGTACTATAAGTATTGGATCACAATTTTTAGGACAAACAGGATCTGCTGAAAATAATAAAAACATATTTTTTAAAGGATTCATGTTCAAATACAGCACTTCAAATGTTATTTTAAAAAGTGAAACTAAATCTAAGAGATTATACCTTATGTCTCTATGTTCCCTCATTAAGTAAGATTCAAAACAGCCCACAGTGCAGTTAACTGAGATAGGAAATATTAAATGATAGCTGTTTTAACAAAATGAAGTGTATGAATAATATTACAAGATGATTCTATTTGGAGTCTCATTTCCTTTTGTAATTGAAAACTAAAAAATAGTATTTGGTCATATCCACAACAATCTATGAAATCTTGATATATATTCATATCTGTCATTTTCTGTAATTCAACTGTCTTCCTACTTCTCAATACTGAAACCTACCGAACAAAATAATAGAACAAATGAAATTATTAGTCACAAATATCATTTACAATAATTTAATTATTAAAGGCCAATCTTTGTAGCTAGAGTTTTCCTGCCTGGCCCACAGTCAGGACAAATCTCTGTCACCAGCCAGTCCCAAAGCCGCTCAGACCCACCCAACCAAGTAAACACAGAGACTTATATTGCTTACAAACTGTATGGCTGTGGCAGGCTTCTTGCTAACTGTTCTTATAGCTTAAATTAATCCATTTCCATAAATCTATACCTTGCCACGTGGCTCATGGCTTACCGGCATCTTCACATGCTGCTTGTCATGGCGGCAGCTGGCAGTGACTCCTTCAGCCTTCCTGTTCTCTCAATTCTCCTCTCTGTTAGTCCCGCTTATACTTCCTGCCTGGCCACTGGCCAATCAGTGTTTTATTTATTGACCAGTCAGAGCAATTTGACATACAGACCATCCCACAGCAAATCTTTGCTACTGTTTCCCATGAAATCAACTAAACAAAAGAAAAATACTAAAACTAAATAATAATACATGATTTTGAATGCCCTAAACATCTACTATTTCATAAAAAAAACAAATAACTATACAAAATGGGAAGACTATAGTAAGTTTGGCTAAGAAGTGTGGTGTGACACAGCAGGGTAATTTTGATTGGTTAGGGTGTTTGCTTCTTCAACCAGCCATTTTTACTCCTCTAGTCCGCACAAATTCCTTTTTTTATGACCCAGAGACGGTTTCCCTGTGTCCTCTTCTCCCACTACCTCCCCAGACTGTTCCCACCCACACCAATCCACTCCTACTTCTTTTCTATTTCAGGACAGGGCTAGTTTTTCATCATTTTCAACAAAACATAGCATACCAAGTTGCAGTAAGTCTAAGCTCCTCTCCAAATATTAAGGCTAGACTAGGTGACCCAGTATGAGGTGTAGGGTCCCAAAAGCCAGTAAAGAAGATAGCTCCTGCTCCCCCTGTTAGGAGTCCCACAAGAGGTCCAAGCTACTCATCTGTAACATAAATGCAGAGTGCCTAATCAGTCCCATGCAGGCTCCCTGGTTGTCAGTTCAGTCTTGGTGAGCCAGTATGAGCCCAGGTTAGTTGATTCTGTGGTGTTCTTTACCACTCTGGCTCCTACAATCCTTTCTTCCCCTCTTCTGCAAGATTCCCCAAGCTCCACCTGATGCTTGGCTGTGGATTTGCATCTGTTTCCATCAGTTGCTGTATGACACTTCTCTGATGACAATTGGACTAGGCACCAATCTATGAGTATAGCAGAATATCATTAGGAATGATTACATTGACATTTCTTTTTCTTCCAGTTCTGCTTGGTTCTATCTTAGGTCTCTGGGTTATCCTGCCTGTGGTTCCTGGTACTCTTGGCAGTGTCAGGTGTGAAATTACTCTCCTGGCGTGGGTTTTAGGCTAGACTAGTCTTTGGTTGGCCACTCCTTCAATCTATAGGCCACCCTTACCCCAACACATCCCATAGGCAGGACACTCTGTAGATCAAAGATTATGTGTCTGTGTTGGTGTCCCAATTATGTGCCTTGCGTGTAAATTATTAGTTTGATTCTTTTATTTGGAATCATTTTCAGTATACTGGATGTTCATTTTTAATTCCATTTTTACTTATATGGGGATTAATTTTAAACACTGGCTGTTTATAAACAAACATACACATTAGGTGCATAATTTTGAGTTCTATAATTTACTTTTTAAAATCTTTGCAATTACAGAGTGCACTGGGTAGTTTTGTTTGTCAACTTGACACAAGCTAGAATCATGAGAGGAAGGAGCCTCAGTTGAGGAAATGCCTTGACGAGATCCAGCTGTAAGGCATTTTCTCTTTTAGTGATCAGTGGGGAGGGCCCAGCCCATAGTGGGTGGTGCCATCCCTGGGCTGCTAGTCTGGATTCTGTAAGAAGATTGGCTAAACAAGCCATGAAGAGAAAGCCAGTAAGCAGCTCTGCTCCATGGCCTCTGTATCAGCTCTTGCCTCCAGGATCCTGCCCTGTTTGAGTTCCTGTCCTGACTTCCTTCAGTGATGAACAGCAATGCTGAAGTGTAAGCCTAATAAGCTCTCTCCCTCACAAGTTTTTTTTTTAATGCACTATCAAATAGCAATTAGTTTTAGTTTCTCAGCTAAATGTATGGTTTTTTAAGTATTTCATGAAAATTTAAAATCCTGGTAGATCTGGACATCAGAATATGTATGATAAGCATTGTAAGAAGATAGATCTTGACATAATGTCTTAACTTTGTAAAGAATGTGAAGCCTCAGAAGATACTACAGGTACTTCACATCAAAACACCTTTAAGGATTTGGCTACTTCCAAATACCTCCTCCTGAGAACATTGAAAGTCAGTAGCAATGGCAGATCAGTAAAGATCATAACAACCAGGCTGTTCATATGGAGAGAAAGGTTAAGCTTAACAAGTCAAGAAATTACTAAAGGTTAAGCTTAACAAGTCAAGAAATTACTAAGAGCAAGGACCAGGTTAGGAGTTTTGGTTAATGGAAAATTATTAACCAATAAGAAATTTTGTCTAGAAAAATTTCAGAGCAATCTGATAACACTTGGGAAATGGTGAAGGATGAAAAAGTTACTATTATATCCATTACAGGGGAGTTTTGCTAGATCAAGTTGCCAGGATGCTTACTAAAAGTATGATTTATAAGAAAGTATATAGGGAGATGAGTGACATTGCACCTTTGTTAAAGCTCTTGGCTAGCATACACAAAGATTTGAGTTTAACCCTTAGCATCAGAGAAACAGGAGAGATGGTGCACACTAGTGACTGCAACATTTCAGTAGATAAGGGCAGAAGAATGTGAAGCTTAAGGTCATCAACAGCATTGTTCAAGCTGAAGGTAATACATATTCTGTGCCATTGTAGCCATTGTATGTTGTAAATATCTAATCTGCTTTTGATTTTACAGGAGTTTCCATTTAAGTTATTGCCTTGAGTCATAGACGAGACTATGGGAATTTAAACAATATTGATTCTTTGAAATATTACAAAGACCTTTTTATGTTTGTTTGGGTTTTTTGTTGTTGTTTTTGAGACAGGGTTTCTCTATGTGGTCCTAGCTCTCCTGGAATTTGCTCTGTGAACTAGGTTAGCTTCGAATTCATAGATCTGCCTGCCTCTGCCTGGGATTAAAGACATGTGCCACCACAGCCCTGCTTAAGTGGACTTTTGAAGTTGGATTAAACACATTTTATAGGTGGCTTGAATGAGATGCCTCTATTAATTTCAAGTATTCAAACCCTTGACTCTGAGTTGGTGGCTGTTTGGGGAAGGTTAGGGGATGTGGCATTGCTGGACGAAGAATATCACTGGGGATAGGCTCTGAGCTTTCAAAAAAGCTCATGGTGTTTCAAGTTCACTCTCTCCTCTTGCTGTTTCTGGTTTGAGGTGTAAGCTTTTAGCAGCTTCTCAAGCCACCTGTTGCTTGCTACTGCCTCTCTTCCACAGATGCTGTCTGGAAACACAAAAAGCCCCTAATAAATTGTTTCTCCTATAAGTTGCTCTGGTCATGGTGTTTTATCACAGTAATAGAAATGTAACTAATAACAATGAAAGAGAGAGGGCTGGAGAGATGGCTCAGAGGTTAAGAGCACCGACTGCTCTTCCAAAGGTCCTGAGTTCAACTCCCAGCACATGGTGGCTCACAACCATCTGTAATGAGATCTGGCACCCTCTTCTGTATACATAATAAATAAATAAATCTTAAAGAAAAAAAAAAGGACAGTGATAAAAAAAAAAACAATGAAAGAGAGAGTTTAAGGGGAAGAATGGAAAGGAGGGGGAGGGAGAGGAGAGGGGAAGGGAGAAGAGGGGAGGAGAGTGGACATGACTGGTCTTGGAGAAATCCAGTTCTCTATTTTCACTTTATAGGTTCAAGTAATTAGATTTGCAAGCATGTTAACCTCTGAGAAGTCTCACTGGACCACAAATTCAAGATTTTGTGTAATATTTCCTTTCCACTGTCTGTATGCCTTACATTCAAGGAACACAAGGAACTTTTCTTTCATGACTTTTAGGCTTATAAACTGCTGTTTTTAACAGTTAGGTATTCTGTTCTGTGACTCTTTTTATCCTGGAGGGGAGGGTCTGTGTAGCCCTGGCTGTCCTAGAACGTGATCTGTAGACCAGGCTGGCCTTGAACTGGAGATCCAGTTCTGCCTCCCCAGTGCTGGGATTAAAGACATGTGCTACCATTGCCTAGCCCCTTCTGTGATTCTTAACAACAGAATATGTTAATAATTAGAAGTGAAAATTCCATGAATGTGTTCCATCACAAGACTTTCCTCCACAGGTTTTGCTTTCAGTTACCAGAGGGTGACATGAATTTCTCCTGTGTGAAGAGAAATTTCACATATTTCCATACTGTGCTGGCTAATTTTATGTAAATTTGACACAAGTTAAAGCCATCTAAGTGGAAGAAATTCAAACTGAGAAAATTCCTCATAAGATCTGGCTGTAGGCCAGCCTGTAGAGCATTTTCTTAATTAGTGATGGATGGGGGAGAGTACAGCCCATCTAGGGTGGTGTTTTCCCTGAGATGTTTATCCCAGCTTCTACATGAAAGCAGGCTGAGAAGAAAGCCATGAGGAACAAACCAGTAAACAGAATTGTTCTATGCTCTCTTCTTCAGCTCCTGCCTCCAGGTTCCTGCCCTGATTTCCTTTGGTGATGAACTGATGTGGAAGTGTAAGCAAAACAAACCCTTTCCTCCAAGATTGCTTTTAATCATAATGTTTATCACAGCACTAGAAACCCTGATTAAGTTGTGCAGTTTTCTTCATTAGCCTCTGATTATAGAACCACTAATTAATCTACCACTTCTTCTACCTGTTTGGGGCCTAATAATTTTTTTTCTTAATCAGATACATTTTCAATGTTCAAGTACTTGTACTTTATTTATAATTTAATTCTGGGACTGGCAAGTTGACTCAGCAGTTATCCTACTTGCTGCCAATTTTGAGGAACTAAATCCAATTCCCATAACCAACAAACAGTTTAGTCCCACATGTTGTCCTCAGCCCCACACACAGGTACTTTGGCACATGTAAATCACACACACTCAAACAATCAATAAATGGGAACTTACAATTATCTTTACCACTCTCCTTCAAGGATTCCTAGGGAGAGAAAGTAGTGCTTCAGCTGTTCAGTGTCTGGTGATCCTGCATATTGAGTATAACCAGCTATAAAACAGGCCTGAGTGTTCCTCAAGCTATCTGACTAAGTTACTCAGGAAGACCTAGGTACATCGAGGTGAAAGGACAAGTGGGGGATACTGATCCCTTTTGCTACCTCTTTTTGTTACTTGTTTGTATCTTCAGGGCCTATCCCAGCCTGATCTAGGACATGCAACAAGTCTGTTCAGCATCATAGTACTGCTGTACATGCCTTTCTTTATGAACTGAATCAAGTCAAGTGTTTATGGGTTCAGTATCATCCAGTTCAAAATGAACTTTTCAAGTCACATAGAAACTTGGTAGCCCAAAGTCAAGCATTTAATCAATACTTTTTACTTTATTTTATTCATGTGTGTGCCATGCATATATGTGCGGGTGGCTAGAGAGGCCATAAGGAAGTGCAGGAAGTGTTGGGTCCCGCAGAGCAGGAGTTATGAATGTTCATGAACCTCTCTCAATATGGGATGAGGATGCTGGAATCTGAACTCTGATTGTTTGATGAATCAGTTAGTGCTCTTAATCTCTCTCTCCAGTCCTATGCATACCACCTGGTTTTTTGAGACAGATTTCTCTCACTGAACCCAGCACTTGCTGATTTGACTAGCCTGGATAGTAAGTTCCAAGATCGTGCTGTTTTTCCTTTCCATTTCTGGAATTACAGATGCATGTTGCCTCCATCTGTCTCTCATGGATTCTGAGGAATCAAACTCAAGTCTGCATACTCGTCAGGAAAGAAATTTATTGAATGAGCTGTCTCCCCAGACCCTGTACTGTCAATATTGATGGAAACAGTCATTAATATTTTTTAAACTGATATAAAACAACTAAATTCAGAAAACCGAGTACTCATTCAGAGAATTTATTAATATTCCTGTAGAAATGCTTTTTTAAATTTTGCCATTATTATTATTACTACTACTACTACATATATGTGTAGCATTTGTGTTTGAATAGATGCGAGTATGCTTCAGCAAACATGCAGAGGCCAGAGAGCAACTTTGTGAAATTCATTATTTCTTCTACTTTCACATGTGTTTTGGTGATTGAATTCACTAGAAACATGCTTGTTGAGTTTTGCTATTATTGTTATTATTATTAATTATTATTGTTGTTATTATTGTATGTTTGTCTGGAGTTTGTGTGTGGATGAATGTGTGTATACCTCTGCACACATGTCTCTACATAGTTACCAGAGGTTAACTATGAAATTCATTCTTCTCTCCCATGTTTTTGGGGAGTGAATGTAGGATATCAGGTGCCACAGGTCTTCTTCTCCACTGAGACATCTAGCTGTCCGCTTCCTTAGAAACTGTCATTTGACATTTTATTTTTCTCTTTTATTTTGAAGGTTATCATATAATTATATTATTTCCCCCTTGGCCTTTTTTTCCTCCAAAGTCCCTTATATACCCTCCCTTGCTTTCTTTCTAATCTGTGGCCTCCTTTTTCCGTAATGGAAAAAGGACTAAATGAAAAACAGAACTAACAGGTGTGAATGTAATCAGTCTTTCTGTGGAGATCAGCGTTGTGCCTGTCCATAAGTTACTCCATATTGTATGAAACCATGTTTTTCACACTGTCCCTTCCTCTTAATGAGTACATTTTACAAAACTGTAGTATGTTCCATTTTGGTGTAAATACTGAGGCAGAATGTGTCTACATCATGCTTTCACATGTAAACATCCACTCCCTGTGCATCCTGACCCACAAGGCACAGTCTGATAAATAACTTCTTCATATACACAGAAAATGATCAGCAATAGACTTAATGTAAATCAAAAGCACATGGAAGGTGTATTGCAAACATCTGAAAAATCAGGCCTGTGAGAATCAGAATTCTCTCATGCCTCTGAAGGAGTGACCCAAGACTGTGATATGGCAAGCACACTGACCAGTCACAAGGTCACTCATCACAAACCATCTCCATGAAAATTGCCACAACTAAGGAATTGCATCTTGTATTGGCTAGGTATCTGTTGCTTTGATAACACATGGACCAAAACCAACTTGGGGAAGAAAGGGTTGGTTTGGTTTTTACTTCCTCATTATAGTCCATCTTGGAGGAACTCAAAGTAGGAACCTGGAAGCATGACATAGAGAACAGACCATGAAAGAACACTTCTTACTGGCTTGCTCGTCACAGCTTGCTCAGCTTGCTTTCTTATAGAACCCTGGAGGAACTGCCTGGACATGGCATAGTGCAGAGTGGCCTGGTTCCTCCCACATCAATCATTAATCAAGAAAATACTCCCACAGACTTGCCAACAGGTTAATCTGATGGAGTTATTTTCTCAATTGAGGGTCCCTCTGCACAGATGACCCAGTTTGTGTTAAACTGGAAAAAAAAAAAAATCAGCACACCACTGTTCCCTGGACTTCAACCCTCACACTTTCTACTATCTGTGGCATGCATCCCATTTAAAACTGGTTGATTGTTGAGCTTCCTACAGGACTTTTTTAATTGGTATCTCTGTACCTTAGAGCAGCTTTATGCCTACCTTACACTTTATACAGCTTCTTATCTGGTCCCCTGTAGGGCTTTTGCTTACATTTGTAGCAGCTCTCTGCCTTCAGTGAAGTCCTTCTGAACCCCGCCCCACGCAGTTTTTTTAACCCTTTCTTATCCATTTTGCAAGCGCGCTCTGTGTGTGCGTGTCTCATACACACGCATAATATAATACTGTATTCAGTTTAATATGTAATCTAAGAGTTAATATTTATACTCATGATCAGAATAAAATTGCCTGTTATTGCTAGTGGCCACTATCATATGAAATTCAGATTATTTATATAAATATGTCCCTCTATATCCCTGATGTAGAATACTCATTGCTTATGCAAATCTCAATCTCTTTTGATTTTTTTAAACTGACTATTTTTTTTTTTGGTTTTTTGAGACAGGGTTTCTCTGTGTAGCATTGCGCCTTTCCTGGATCTCGCTCTGTAGACCAGGCTGGCCTTGAACTCACAAAGATCCGCCTGTCTCTGCCTCCCGAGTGCTGGGATTAAAAGCGTGCGCCACCACCGCCCGGCTTAAACTGACTCTTAAGTACATAAATTTAAAATAGAAGTAAAGACAAAACTGGGTGTATTATCAAGGCAACAGAAACCTAATACAATATACAATTCCTTAGCTGTGGTAATTTTCATGGAGATAGTTTGAATAAAGGCTTATCCATCGTCTTGATTTTCTCAGCAAACCAACTCTTTGTTTCATTGATTCTTTGTATTGTTCTCTTTGTTTCCATTTTATTGATTTCAACCCTCAGTTTGATTATTTCTCTACTCCTCTTGACTGAACTTGCTTCTTTTTTGTTTTAAAGATTTTAGGTGCATTGTTAAGTTGCTAGTATGAGGTCTCTCCAAGTTCTTTACATAGGCACTTAATACTATATGAACTTACCTCTTAGCACCATTTTCATGTGTCCCATAAGTTTGGGTATGATGTGCATTCATTTTCAGTCACATTTCTTTGGGGGATGTAACCATTTGTGTGGATGGTCCCAAACTCATATGTGCGTGGGTCAGCATTAACTAGACACAGGGAGTTGATGAAAACAAAGATAATGATGTTATTGGTGATGATGTATACAAAGAACAGAGGGAGATGGGTTGGAAGGTCTTAGATGTGTTGTGGGAGTTAATGAGGAATAGTATGATTAAAAATATATTGTGTGTATGCACAAAAATTTCAAAACATTAACAAAAATGTTATTTTAAACATTACAAAAATTTTAAGTAAACAGTTTATAATACTTGATCAAATAGGATTTTTTCATCATATAGGATATTGTTAGGTCAAGTTATATTTTCTTCTTTGTCAATATTGTTTGAAAATTTCCATTTTCCTCACTCACTCCAGCTACTATGTATCACTAGCAAAAGTTTGAGATTGTTTACTTAAATAGAAAGAAAAAAAGCCCTGACTTAATAAATTACACGGAGACACTGGGTTGACTCATCCAGCCTTAATAGAGGAAGAGGTGCCTAGTCTCACTGCAACTTGATATAACATGGTTGGTTGATATCCATGGGAGGCCTACCCTTTTCTAAAGAGAAACTGAGGAGAAGGATCTCGTGAGGAGGGCAAGAGGTGATATTTTATTTTCTAATGGCATCCTGCCCTATAATAAATTGGTGGTGGCAAAAAATCTTGCTTTAGTTTTCTTGTTTAGCTAACACCCATATAATTCTTGACTTTGGAGGACAAAGTATAAAAATATGGAAGTCAGTCTACCCATGAAGCAGCAAGCTTTCATCTCAGTGTTAGGAGTCAGAAGCAAAGGGAACTCTGAGTTCAAGGTTAGCCTATTCTACAGAACAAGTTCCAGGCTAGGTCAATCTATTAAGGGAAACCTGCCTTAAAACAAAACAAAACAAAACAAACAAACAAAAAAACCCAGCAGTAAGTCATATGGAGAACTTGCTGCCAGGCATCCTGAGAGTTGTGCCAGAGAAAGCCCAGCTGTACTGTGGTTTCACTGATGTTCCTACGGTTAGAAATCAAGACTTGAAAGGCATCTTGAGATGCAAGAGGACAAGTGTGTCTTGTCAGCATATTTTAAAGTTCTGCGAAGCTGGCAGAAGCTGCAGGAGGACTGATTGGCAGGAGCACAGCAGGCTTCACTGTGGTTACCCTCCTCGTATTGTTGAATGATCTGAGACATGAGAAGACTTGTCTGCTCAGTCCTACATTGCAGCACTTTCAGCCACACATGGCTAGCTTCTGAAAGTGCTACCACGGAAAGGGAGCAGGGTGAGTAAGCCCAGGCGTTAAGACAGCTGCCCTCCCGCTATGACATATAGGTTGTAGGGGGCTGTGCACTTCTGACCTGGTAGAATGGCAGTTGTTCTTCACTAGGCTGCCACAGAAGCTACTTTTTTGTCTTTCCCTCTCCCCAGTTTCCACAGATACTACTTAAGTGGAGAATGGGAGCTGAGTGAAGCAGAGACAAGGGTTTGTTTCTCCTATCTGTAAGCAATGGAAGATGCCCCATGTAATTCTTTAATCCGCACCATCAAACTGCATTGGTAAACTTTGTGACAGAATACATCCAAACTAGGACTCTATGTACAGTTTGGAACAGTCACCATTGCTGATAGAAAATTTAAATATGCTTTCAAAGCCATCTTTTTATTTTTATAAATAATCCCCTTCCCTGATTATATAGTGCACCGTACTGATTTTCCAATTTCAAAGCACTTTCAGTAACTCCTTATACAGTTTCCCTTCCCATATAGTCTTTGATCTCTGGGCATAGGTGTTAGGCCAATAATATATTTACATTTGTTGGAAAAATGGAATGTATGCATTTTTAACAGGCAAAAGCTGTTTTTGTTTGTTTGTTGTTTACATATTCAGTATGGATCTAATTTGTGAAGGTTTTGAAGTGAATAGGAGAGCTGGAGAGATATTTCAGCTGTTAAGAGCAGCTACTGCTCTGCCAGAGTAATGGAGATTGGTTCTAAGCACCCATATCAGGCACCTTATAACTGCCTGTAACCCCAGCTCTTTGGGGTTATTCAATACCTCTGGACTCCTTTGACACCCCTATACATGTGTGTACAAACACAAACGCACACACGTACAGTAAAAGAAATACACACATACACATGATTAAAAAAAATAAAATCTAGCCAATCGTAGTGGCACATGCCTTTAATCCCAGCATTTGGCAGACAAAAGCTGGTGAATTACTGTCAGTTCAAGTAAGCCTAGGTTGACAAAGTGAATTTCCAGGCCAGCCAGGGCTTCACTGAAAGACCATCTCAATAATAGATAAATAAACAAAATCTATATCCTAGCAAGTATTTTTAAAAACATGAGTGTCTTAGTTCAGATTACTATTACCATGGTGAAGCATGATGACCAAAGAGACTTGGGGAGAAAAGGGTTTGTTTGGCTTATAATTTCATTTTGCTGTTCCTCACTGAAGGAAGTCAGGACAGGAACTCAAACAGGGCAGGAATCTGGATGCAGGAGCTAATGCAGATGTCATTGAGGAGTGCTGCTTACTGATTTGCCCCTTGTAGCTTTCTCATAGAACCCAGGAAAACAATCTTAGGGATGGCACCGCCTACAATAGGCAGGGCCCACCAATCACTAATTTTAAAAAATGCCCTATAGGCTTTCAGGCAGCTGGATCTTATGGAGGCATTTTTTCAATTGAGGTTCCCTCCTCTCAGATGACTTTAGCTTGTGTCAAGTTGCCATAAATCTATCCAGCACAATGAGTAAAGAATTTTCCAATTTGAATGATCACTCAACACTTTTATTAAAACTGAAATTATTATTATTATTATTATTATTATTATTATTATTATTATTATTTTGGTTTTTCAAGACAGGGTTTCTCTGTGTAGCTTTGCGCCTTTCCTGGAACTCACTTGGTAGCCCAGTCTGGCTTCGAACTCACAGAGATCCGCCTGGCTCTGCCTCCCGAGTGCTGGGATTAAAGGTGTGCGCCACCACCGCCCGGTGAAATTATTATTTTTATAGTAACATTTTCAATTTCCTGAACATATTTGAAATTAGACATGTATATATATGTAACTAATTAAGTAAAATCTGATTAATGCAAAATGTTTTTAATGTATCTTTTGATCACCAAAGTGTCCTCTTCTGCCAGTCTTTCATGTGTCTAGTGTTTTTGTACATTCTCTAGTTTGGGTGACATTTTTTAAGCACCCTTTCTCTACTGTATGTAGAGAGATAAGTGTGAATATAATTAGAATTATGCAGTACCTACAAAAACACCTTGAATTTGTTTTTGGCCAATTTATACAGAGGGTTATAAATATCCTCCATTATCATTCTAATGATAAGAAATCTTAAAGCTCATGGCTGCCTCAGAAATATCAGAATATTTAGAAAAGATTATTGAGTCCCTGCAGCCTGGCAAGAAAGCACGCATGCGTGATTGCAGGGTTCTGCAGGCTCACTAGCACAGGCTGGGGGTTGGGAATGTGATGAGTCAAGTCAGTGCAGCAGCAGGTCCTGCTCAGAAGAGTGGGAGCCAAAGATGCCTGTAGCATCCACCTGAGGAATGATCAGCAGGACAATGCAGCAACCAAGGTCAGCTCCCTCTGGGCCCTGTTGTATGTTTCATAGATAGACATCATTTTGAACATTAATTATTGAAAATCTGTATGGATTAGGACATTGTTGTATAGATTTAAAATCTTTGGCTCTGAGGAATCAGATCAGAAAGGTATCAGATCAGGACCTGACTTCCTTTGTCCTGCCTTGTGTTGCATTAGTCATACAATGCACCTCCCCTTGCTCCCTCAATCTGCCCGGTCCAGTTAGCTCAGGTCTCTTTGTGGGCACACATTTATCTTTCAAGGATGAGGCAGTTATGGTAGATTATCAGTGTATTGGAGTAAGGGCAGTGACAGAACAAAAAAGGAACAATTGTTGTGGTATGGTGATGTTGCACAAATGTAACAGTCCTAATAGAAGATAAATTAGGTGTCTGCCTGACACTAAAGGATGTGAGAAGATGAAAGCAGGTGAAAGTAAGCATCCAGACAAACAGGCAGTGTGTAGGGGACGGGGAGGAGGTGTTAGTGTCTAACAGACCATGGTGGTTTTTACCTGCCAGTTTCTGAATGGTTGGAGGATAAAGTAAATATAAGTTCTGATACTATGGTAGTTAAAATAAAGGAGAGTGGTTTCCAAAGTGGCTGTAAGAAAGAGTTTTGGACAGAGTGAATTGGAGAGTGTATGTGTATGTTCCACGAGTATCAGAAGTGAGTGGAAGCATCTGCCAAAAGCCATTGTGTGGAAATGAGAGGTATCTGTCACATATGGGCATACATTCTCCCCAGAAGTACAGAATGACAAGCATTTTTCCTGTGATCTTGTAAGGTGGTCTACTTTGAACGTTGCAAACAAGCTTTCTTGTCTTCATTTCTTTTATTTTTATTTTTGTAATACTGTCCAGATATTATGAGTATTGTATTGTTGATTGGGAAATATTTTGTTTGGATTTGTCATCTGCTTTCCTTTGCTCAGATCCCCTACCTTGGTTGGAGTTTATAAGATATGCAGATCAAATATAGAATTTTCTTTTACACATCCTCTGAGAGATAAGCCCATGGAACATGTCTCCTTTCTTTTTGTCAATATATTTTGTTCTTCATTTCAAAATTGCATTTGGATTTAAGACTTTAAAAGGTATTTTGAAAATGCAAGGGAGTGGTTACCCATTCAGGCACCACTGTTTCCAGAAGTTGTCACTCCTCCAGAGGTGTTAATTAACACAGATATAACAGAGTAGTGGTGATAGTCTGCTCACCGCAGCCTGAGATGATAGATTTTCATGCCCCATATCACCCTACCCCAATGTACTACAATAAGGGTACTATCTGCACCAATAAATATGCTAATGTGGCCAGGGAATGGTGGCTGCAATGCATTTGCTCTGGCTACAGCAGCTACTCCTTGTGCCTACTTCCTTGGCATGTCTCAATGGAAAGCTAGTGGAATAATATCGGTTTGTACAAGTTGTAATAGAGAGGTTAGCAGCAGACCCATTCCACTGTGCTACAGTGAAAGAGGGGAGCTGAACTCAGGAAATATCAGGAATTTATATAGCCTCTGTTTGCATAGCATGGCAGATACTCCATGATACTGCTTTTCTGTATTCTAGTAAACTAGAGTAGTAGATGTCTGTAGCATCTTTGAAAGATGCTGCTTTAGCCAGGGAAAGATGGGTGCCATATACTTCCTCTGGTTGTCATAGGAGCTACTCCTTGTGTCTAAAGAGGCAAGGACACTCAGGACCTGCTGTGCTGCCTTAGGCAGTCTTCATGACTGCTAGAGATTTTGATTTTCTTTTTCAAATATACCTGTTCATTTTTATAGACATTCCTTTATTTTCTTATACATAGTGTTTCTCAGTGGTCAATGAGAAATTAAGTAAAGGCTTATAAAACGTCCCTTATATCTTATGGACTTATTTCTATAGACATAATACTAGTAAGAAAAATATTTATCTATTCATAATTTAAGCACCTCCAAATATGAAGATACCACTAAGTTTATTATGGATGCCTTTATTCCAGGCCCTTGGTAAGCTAAACCAGGATGATCAAGACTTTGAAGCCTACCCAAGCTACACAGTATTTAAGCTCCAACAGAACTACCTATTAAGACCTTATTTTAAATAAATAAATAAATAAATAAATAAATAAATAAATATTTTAAATGGGACTGAGCAAATTCCCAGCATACATCAGGTAGATGAACTCCACCTTACTGAGCAGCTATTGTCAAAAACACCTGGAATAGGAAGAATCATTATCTTTAGAGGATGTATCCATGATTTTTTTTGGGGGTGGTTCCCATGGGCCAGTGGATGTTACCACATCCATACACATATGTGCAGAGATCATCAGACTTATTGGCTTATCAAAATAAAAATGACATGAAGTTGGGTGGAGGGCATGTTGGAGGGGATACATGGGAATCATAGGGGGTATGAAGTTACATGAGATCATATTTCATTGCATTCTTATACAATATTCTTTGAAAATATTGTTTCAATAATAGTGATAACATTATTTTTGTTGATTAAAATTACTCTGAAAATAATAGTGTTGTCCAGCAAAACATAATTCAGATTTGGATGTAAAATATATGCACTACATGCAACAGTGCTGAGCACTATTGAAGAAATGAATTCAATGTGAAACCGGAAGCTGATTATTTTAGTCCTTATCTTTGAAAATTTCTTAGAGTACTAATCATGCTTTTACAAGGATCATCCTGTTAAGTTAAATTAGATTATAAAGGAAACGCAGCAATGTAGTTGCTTCAAAGAAGCAATTTGAGCATAAATATAACTGGAAAATTATGATTATGCTACTGGTGAAAATCTGTGATAAGATTGAAATGCTCCAATTTCCTCTAATCAGCATTTTCAGCGCAATTGGCCACAGTTGGTTGGGATATGTGAAGCCTTCTGACAATTAGAAGGAAAACAAAAAGGTTATCAAAGCCTTTCATTATATATCTTATATATTTATGGATATAATCCAATATTGATTCTGTTAACTGTAGTAAGTAGTAATCATCATTAATTTATTTGGTTCTGATTAATTTATCAATAAAGTCTTTACTTTCTTTTTCGTGTTTTATTGCTTTTTTTAACTTAGAGAAAATCTCCTGTAAAAGTACTTCTAAGACAAAAATATTTCATGCATTATGACCCCATAGAATTGTCCTGTTCTTCTTGTCTGTAGGATTTATATATCCAAAGATATAGTTGAAAATTTCCTTTTGTAAGTGCATAATAAAATATTCTGTTACCAGGTAAGGACTTTCTTCCTTGTTTGTAGCTGGCTGTTTTCTCATTCTGATCCCATTTAACTGTCTTTTTCTCTTGAATAAAGGCTAAATCTTCCACTTTGAGGGCTCTACTATCAAGGCTTATTTACCTCTCAAAGTCTAACTTCCTAATACCATGGTACTGTGGGTTAGTATTTTAACTTTAAAGTGGAGGGGATGACACACTAAGTCTATGAAAGACATCACTAATGGACATTTCCTCTTATAGTTGTTATCACAATACTCAAGAAATATTTGTATAGTCTACTTTTCAGCTTTTCTAGAAAAATGGACAAATTTGGATCATTTTAAGGTAAGGGAACATCTACATTTTCCAGGGTTTTTTAATTATCCATCATCTATGCATCTATTTGCTCATCAATGTAGCTAGCTATCTACACATCAATTATCTCTATTTTAAAATTTTTCCATTGAGACTTATCCTAATAATAGTTTGAGATAGATATTCCAATTTTATTATTCATAAGGAGAATTATTTTACCCAACTTTATGGTATTTTATTATTTTTTGAGAATTTCATATGTAAGTACTTTATTTACACCATGTCTCTTATTCTGCCTCTACCTCTAACTCCTCCCATGCTTCTTCCCACTCCCTCTCAAATCATCTCTTTTATTTTTATTGTCACGCATATATATGTTTATAAACACACTCATACACACACAAATACAACTTGCTGAGTCCATACAATAGTTCTTATGTGCATAATATTTTAAGACTAACCACTTGGTTTTAAATATGCAACTAAGTGTTCATCACTGAGGAAGACTGGTTCTCTCTCTCTCAGAAGTCACAAAGTGCTTGCAGATATTCATCCAGGAGTTGGGTCCTGTGAGATTTCCCCCATACGTATTTGTATATCAATTAGTGTTGTCATTATTCTAGTATTTTTAAGTGACCACACTGTTGAAATTTCATGGATGAAGCTTCCCTGTCATATATAGAGGTATATATATCATCTTACAGCAGATGCCATGGTTTTGTGACTCAAATAAAATATAGTATAAAAAGGAGCTTAATTTTGCTTCAATTGCTAAAAATATTTGTCATGCAAACATGAGTCCCTGAATTCAATCTCCAGAAACAATGTAAAACAGCAAGGTGAGGTAGATTGAACCTGTAATCCAGCAGGGCACATTTAGACAAGCAGATCTTTGAAGCTCATTTCCAAACTGTCCTATCCTACTAGGTGAACTCTATGCTATCACATGACCCTAACACAAAAACAAGACAGATATTACCTGAGAAATGATACCTAATATTGCTTTCAATTCTCCAAAGGCAAATATAGATGGACGCTCAGGTACATAATATGTATACATTCTTACATATGTACATACATACACACATAAATGGTATAATTTACTATTAAGGGACACACATTTAGGAAAATTCTAGCAGAATGTAGGTGTTAATAACTGATAGTAAAGAAAATGAAATGAAGTCTATTCACCATTTTTTTCCCTTGGTAACTTGTCTTTTAATTTCATAGCTTCCTTAGTGTTACACAAATCCTAATTGGTCTTAATAAAAACCCAGAGCCAGTTATCAGGGTGAAAGTTGAAAGATCAGAGAAGCAGAGGTAGCCACCTCTTAACTCACCAGCTCCTAAACCTGCAAGAGCCTGAAAAGATCTGAGTTCCTGTCTCTTCCCACTTTATATTCCTTTCTCTGCCCAGCCATATCACTTCCTGTCTCAACCTTCCTGGTGCTGAGATTAAAGTTGTGTGATCCCAAGGGCTGGAGTTAAAGGTGTGTGTCATCATTGCCTGGCTGTTTCTCTTTTAGACTGGATTAATCTTGTGAAGCCCAGCATGGCCTGAACTCACAGAGATCCAGACAGATCTCTGCCTCTGCGCCCCTCCTGAGTGCTAGGGTTAAAGGTGTATGCCACCACTGGCTGACCTTTTTGGATAACTCTATGGCTATCTCTGTCCTCTGATCTTCAGGCAAGGTTTTATTTCTTAGATTACAAGCAATATATCACCACACCTTAGTGAAATCTGTGTTGAAGACTTATTTCTTTAAAATTGTCAATATAATTTATTTTTGCTTTAATTTTTAATTTATGGATAAAATACATGCTGATTTATTCCTGCCTTACAAATTAACCCTGCTTGATCAGGAACAATTATCCTACCTTCATCCTGTTAAATCATGTTTCTTTTTTGTTTATAGTTTTTATAACTGAGTTGATTAGAGGTATTCACATATACCTTTACTTTTGTATATCATTTGTTTGGTTTTCATATCAGAATGTTAGCCTCATAAATAAACTGTAATAGTATTCAATCCTCTTCACGTTTTGGGGGATTTTGGATATTGCTTATGTGAATGTCAATTTAATTGGATACAAGTACCTATGAGAATAGTAAAGCAAACTTACACATTTGGTTGTGTAATAAGAGAGTTCACATAGAGCATTAATAAGGAAAATTCACTCATCCTCTTCCCATTAAACCCTTCTTGTACCATTATTCTCCTTTTACCATTTAGAACACAGGAGTCTATCAATCCTCTCATGAAATCCATTGCCCTTTACAAGTTTCCATAGCTTTGAATTTTCAAAATGGAAAACACATTTCAGAAAATGCACAGCCATCACCCACAAGTAAGAGAAAACACAAAGTTTTCTTTTGGGGGCTCTGTTACCTCCTTCAGAATAATTGTTTTTAGCTCCATTTATTTACCTGTGAGTTTCATATTTTCAATTTCTCATGAGTTCAATAACACTACATTGTATAAATATACCAAATGATTATTATCCATTTCCCATTACTCAAATGATGGATATCTAAGCCGTTTCCATTTCCCAGTTATTATGAATATAAAATCAATGAACATGGATATCAGGTATCTCAGTAGTACAATATAGGTTCCTTTGGGCATACGACCAAGAATGTTATAATTGGATCATATGGTAAACCTATTTTGCTGGGAGCCATCCCAGCAGTGAATGGTTCCCTGCAGAGGAAGTAAGGAGTTGGTGAGGAAAGGAAGTGAGCCAAGCCATGGTGGTTGGGAGAATCTTGTAGCCTGACTTGCTAGCAGCCAGAGTACTTCTTTATTTATACAAAATTTAGTAAGCAGAGATACATCCATGATCATATAGATCATATCATTTTGGTTTTGGACAAATGTTTCACTTCCTTTTGCTCATCTTTCAGTCATCCTTAATAAACTGTGGTAGAACAGAGTTATTATTTCCAATCATTTTCCCTCAAGTTTTTTTTTCCAAGACAGGGTTTCTCTGTGTAGCTTTGTGCCTTTCCTGAATCTTGCTCTGTAGACCAGGCTGGCCTTGAACTCACAAAGATCCACCTGCCTCTGCCTCCTGAGTGCTGGGATTAAAGGCATGCGCCACCACCACCCGGATCCCTCAAGTTTTGGCATCATTAATGAACAGAGTTATCATTCTTACTCATTAACCCAATAACCCAATTTTTAAGAATCTAGAGACATATGACAGCCTGTTCTCAGGCTGGTAGCTTTGGTTGCTTCAAGAACACTAGACCAAAACAAAATTGTGAAACCACCCTGGGCATTTTGCCATGTCCCAAGCAGTGTATCATTAACTTTTTTTGGCGGGGGTGGAGTTTGAAACAGGGTTTCTCTGTGTAGCTTTGGAACTTGTCCTAGAACTCACTCTGTAGACCAGGCTGGCCTCAACCTCACAGAGATCCACCTTCCTCTGTCTCTCAAGTGCTGGGATTAAAGGCATGTGCCACCACTGTCTGGCCATATCATTAACTCTTAATGGACAGAGTGCCCAAGAAAAATCCTCAGGCCAAACCTGCTGCAGTTATTATTCAAATTCTGGCATAATACAATGTTTATACCTTTATAGAATTTGTCTATATATCTAATCCTGTCATTCTGTTGTTCCTTGGTCATATGACATTACCGTGACTCTGCCATGTGCTAACTTTTCTAAGAAAGGGAGGTCCTGACATCTCATACTTTTATCATCTTTCCACTCCATACTTTGCTTATCAATATGTCTCTATGTATGACACAGTTGTACGCCACAAAATTGTCTGAGTGTACAGTGGGAAGAGGCTTGTAATCTGAACTGTGGCCAACTCCTCTAGCCCACTGAATCTTGTTGACCTTTTTAAGTATACTTTGTTTTGACTATCTTGCTCCTGTGTAAGTACAGGGACAGATGTTTCAAGAATGTCTCATAACCTTATGAAGAAACCTCTGGCTTCTTTATGTGTGTCACAACCTCCAAAGCATAAGGAATACCTTCATGTAGATAAGGATATCTCCGAAGAAATGGGGGGAATAGTATGTTCAGGACTATCCTGGGGAAGCTTAGAAGTAGCGTTCCTGGGAGAAGGTGTAAATGATTCATAAGAAATATTCCATAAATCCAATACTGTACAAATATTAAAAGTCCTTGAAGTATGCAACAGATAGAGATGAAAAACAAAGGTGGCGTGGCAACCATGATGCAGGTCAGCTTTGCTAGATCTTTGTCAAGCAACTGTGCTGGCTTTATGACTTCTGCTATACCGTTCAGATATGGCTGTGCCACTTCCCCCTATTTTGTTTGTGAAAAAGATTACTGGAAGGACAAAAATCAAATAATCACAACTCCAAGAATTACTCCCAAATTAATGATCATAGACAAAAGCTCTGTCCTGAAACAAAAGAAGTGAGCAATAGTAAAATCTATTTGTAACCTCCAAATCCAAGGTGGACTCCAATTGAGCTGAATTAATGGCTATAATTGGTTGATGCAAAGATTGCATGTTCATAGCTAGTTCAAGATTGTTCCATAGGCCATGGAGGTGGGACCTAACCTGTGTCCAAGTTGTCTTAGAAGCAATTGTATAGAAGTGGAGTGACATAAATCCATTTAAATTGTGACTGTCAAGAGACAATTAATCTAACCCTAATATTTTGAATTTGATTACCCACAAATAGAACTGTTCCTTTCAAAGTCTTCCCCCTATCCTCTAAATTTTTATTGTTTCTTTTTTAGTCATAACATTTTTTGAGAGCTGATTAACATGCACTATGGTATGAACCTGTTGTACTAAGGCAGTTGTACATGGAACAACAGTTCTCATAGTAGTAATGAGTATAGTAATGCCCCAAATTAAAGCAGTAGTAAATCTTTTAGGCCTATTAAGAACATTAGTAATTTCTTTGATAGAATATGTTAAATAGGCTCCTTAGCCATATATCTCAGATTAAGAAATTAATATTCCACTCTTTTGTTTATAATAAATGAATGATAAGAGGGGATGTAATCTTCTCACTACTTCCTGCTGAAATTGGGATGTAGCTGGGGACCCAAAAAGCTGGAATGTTGACTAAGTCCAGGAAGAGCAGACTGCTTCATTTGTTGTTCAGGCTCTGTAGGACCATCTGAGGCTAGGAACATGCAGGCAACAGTTGGAGTAGACTGTAACCTTTAATTGATTAGAAATCTGTTGAAACAAATATATATTAATTGGAAGAACATGAAGTTAAGAAATTTTGAGGGGGAAATTTTTCTCTTAGGTGTACATTTGGAATTTTTAAGTGCACAGTTTTGGCAGAGGAGAAAAAGGAGTTCCAACATTCAGAGAGAGAGAGATTGATGTGCCCCTAAAGGAAATAGGCAGTTGGGAAAACAAACCATATATTAATAGTACTTTTTCAAGTCTGTCTTGGCCTGTTGGCATTGGTGGGTTTAGCTCCCTTACAGCCTATAAGAACCTTCTTAAAGTGACAAAAATTTCAGATGATATTTTGTTAGAACAAATTTATGAACCTCTGGAGTCTCAATATAATAGCAGAATAGCAAGAGAAAGAAATCAGAACCATGTTTCATTTTTTATATATACCTCAAATTATTTTCTTTTATCATTACTTAAGCCTTTTCATCCTCAGACTATTATCACTTGCATAGAACATTTTTCATACTAAGCTTTCATATATGCCAATACCTTAAGTCTACACATCTCAGACCTTACAAAAACATTACCCATACTCAAACCTTCATTACTTATTTAAACTTTAGACCTATCTTATACCTGCATACCTTATATCATTAATTTTCCTTGACCTATGTATCATCTTAAGCTTTTACATCTCAGACCTTACATAAACTTGTGCTTATATATCTTAAGACACCTTTTTATACCTTAAAGTATTTTTATCCTTATAGTTTCTTTAATTTTATATCTTTTTTTCCAATTATTTATCAGGATACATAGAGGGTTGATTACTGAAGTAGTCATTGTAGAGTCAGTTCCTTTAAACAAAGGAATAGTAAAAAGTTACTTTGAAATCTGTTTTGTGAACTATTCTCTATTTGGAATTTGATAGTAAGACAAATTATTTTTAGACCTGGTGATTATAAATGTAATCTAAATGGCCCAAAAGTGTAATTTGGACAAGCCCTGGAAGTAAGAGGCATGCACAGTTTTGTTTATAATGAGAAACTTAAACATTTTATAGGCCAGGGGGTAAAAAAGAAATTGGTTGTATTAATACTTAGTATGACTATTAAGTATAGATTTAAACATATTAAAGAGTTTGATCATTTTTAAGGTGAATAGCCATTAACTTATAATTTTTAATTATCCTTAACTATTTACAATAAGTTAGTAGCTTTTGTAATACTAGGACCTCATGTTCCATCCCTGTTAGGTTACTCTTAAAATAATGGTTTTGAATTGAAGTTATTTCAGTATTGAAAAAAAACATTGTAATCATAAATACAATATATGGGGAGACTGGCAACATTAATAACACTTTTATAGTGTGCCATGAATGAAAACAGGTACAATAAGGAAATCAAAATAGCTGTTTCATGGGTGAAAGGGGAAAAATTCATTCAAAACTGTCAAGGGGAAAGATTCTCAGGATTAAATGAGAATTGGAGAATGCAGGCAATTTTTAGGAAGATGTAAGGAAGTTAAAGGAGGGAGCTGAGAGGAATTATGAGGAAGCAGAGAGGGTAAGTGTCCTGGTAACAAGAGTTTCAATCAGGGACATCTCCAAATGGACTGAAAGACTTGTCAGATAGAAATATTCCAAATCACATAGGCGAGGCTTCCCTGTCCATGTGGTAGGGGCCAGGTAGGGCTAAAGGAAGCTTCCTGACACACCAGTGTTATT
Organism: Peromyscus aztecus; assembly: GCA_902168405.1. NCBI lineage: Eukaryota > Metazoa > Chordata > Mammalia > Rodentia > Cricetidae > Peromyscus > Peromyscus aztecus. Next base: position 2,230 of record CABHPQ010131819.1, on the reverse strand, counting down.
TTTCTAGTAGAAATAAACAGAGCAGGGAGCTCCATAGTGACTCTTACCAAGAAGAAGAGGAGAGACAAATGCTCAGAACAGGGAAAGGAGAAAACAGCTGGGGAAAGGAGTAAGTAGAATTATGCCAAGTGTTGGGATTAAGGTAAGAGTAGGGTCACCTTTTAGAATTTAACAGGGAAGCATCTTAAAAACAGGTCTCCAGATAAAGCTGCTTCACAGGCAGTGCTAGACATGCCTAAGAGTCCTGAACTATGATGTTTAACTCTCTCTCTTTCTTTTGTTTAATTAAGAAGAGGAACAGATGGCGTATTCTAAGGTGGAGGCCAATCTTTATTATGATATTTTGCAGTTTCTTCTTCTAAATCAGAGGTATTGTGAGGATCTAAAGACTCCTTAGGAGCATCCTCAGATGTTTCCAAGTCATCATTTAGCAGATCAATTAAATATCCATGCTTTAGTACAGGAGGCTTAGAAGGAGGTATTATAAGAACATAAGTCTTAATAGTTCCATACCTCTTAACAGGAGAAATTTCTTTAGAAGCATTGTCAGGGAGATCTGTCACTGCTTCTGCAGACAGAGTTTACATGTAAGTCCCCACAAAGTAACTGTTAGAATAGGTATCATTTCAGGGAAATGTTTAGTGTACCAACAGCTTATATCTTTTACAACTTTTTTCCCAGACTTGTAAGTCTAAAGTTCCATGGTCTCGAAACCAAGGACTAGTCTTTTACACACAAACTGTATTCTTGAACTTTAATACCTTTCTCTTTTTTCTTTTCTTTTCTTTCTTTTTTTAAGGGAACTTTTAGGGATAGCAATATACATTTGTATTTTAGAGGAGTTAGTATGTCCTGTTTTTATACTTCTTACTTCTTACTTATACTTTTTACTTCTCACTATTCTCACCGAGCTTTTTCTTATACCAGGGGGTCTGTAGCGCCCTTATTGAGATTCTAGCTGTGGCAATGATTAGCTGGTTGCCTCTTCTTAATGAACAATCCCCAGGAGATGCCTCCATCTTGGACAATCTCCGAGAAGAGCTGCCACTTTACCCTGAACAGTATTATTGATTATAAAGTATCTCTGTTCCTGACAGGAATCACTGTCTAGAGGGCCAGCCTCCAGCAGCACAGAGCTTGAAGGAATCCACAGCATCAGCAGGTATTAGACTTTTTTACCTGAGGAAAGTAAAACTTAACTCTCTGGGGCCACAGGAAAAAAAGATCTATATAACTTTTTTCTTTATCTTTTCTTTTTTTAAAATTTGTTCTGTAATGAGTCCTTTTTATTTAGACTCATTATGGCCCATAGCTTTTTTAAAGTTCTGTTTTACGTGTATAAAGAGTCTATTTTCTTAAACTCTCTATGGCCCATGACTTATTTATCATTCTTTTCTTTTTACCACATTCTAGTTCCTGGTCTATTTCTTATCCAAGGACACTTGAAAGCCTTTGGGTGATGTCCAATCCTTACCACACTTAGATTTCCTCTGCATGCTCATATTCCAGGTACCAGTTGCCTGGAGCCATCCCCAGCAGAGGATGAGTCCTGCAAGAGTAAGTAAGGAGTTTGTGAGGGAAGGAAGTGAGCCAAAGCATGACATTCAGAAGAATCTTGCAGACTGACTGACTAGCAGCCAGAATGCTTCTTTATTTATATAGAATTTAGTAAACAGGAATACATCCATGACGTTCCAAACATATACCATATCATTTTGCTTTTGGACATGTGTTTCATTTTCTTTTGCTCATCTTTCAGTCATCATTAATAAACTGTGACAGAACAGAGTTATCATTTCCAATATTTTCCCTCGGGTTTTGACATCATTAATAAACAGAGTTATCATTCTTACTTATTAACTCCATAACCCAATTTTTAAGAATCTAGAGGCATATGACAGCTGGTTCTGAGGCTGATAGCTTTGGTTGCCTCAATAACACTAGACCAAAACAAAATCTTCAAGCTACGCTGGGCATTTTACCATGTCTCAAGCAGTGTATCATTAGCACTTAATGGTCAGAGTGCCCAAGTCCAATCCTCAGGCCAAACCTGCTGCAGTTATTATTCAAATTCTAGTATATATCTTTATAGAATTAGTCTATATGTTTAATCCTGGCATTCTCTTGTTCCTTGGTCATATGACTTTACCATGACTCTGCATGTGCTAACTTTTCTAAGAAAGAAAGGTCCTGATATCTCATATTTTTATTATCTTTCCACTCCATACTT